>JAOBAT010069781.1:0-22199 GCA_026413305.1 Hydrozoanthus tunicans | reverse complement strand
CAGCTTTAACTTACATAGATCTATGCAACTCTGATCTCAGCCTTCAAGTTACATGGATCTATGCATCTCAGACATCATCTTTCAAGTTACATAGATTTATGTATTTCAAACTATCATCCTTCAAGTTATATAGACTTTTGCAACTCATGTATCAGCATCAAGTTACATAATTACTGTCATGCTCCCTAAGCCATTTATGTTAGATTGCACTGTATGAGGCATGCCGCCCACCAGTTCTGATGGGTATTAGTCGTGCTTTGCGGTTAGCATTTTTATCTTACACAGAACTGTATGAGACAGTTAGCAATTCTATATTACACCAAACTGTATGAGGCATGCCACCCCCCAGTTCTGATGGATATTAATTGTGCTTCACAGTTAGCAATTCTAAATTAAACCAAACTGTATGAGGCATGCCACCCCCCAGCTCTGATGGATATTAGTCCTGCTGAGTTGCATCAAGGAATATTACTCAACCACCATCTTCTTTGGCAAATTACACAAGACAGTTTGAAATGGCTTAACAAAATAAAAAAAATAAGCAAATTTTATATTGATGCCAAATTTCACAATGTTTGCTTGTAATTTAAAGACATGCAGTGGCAAAAAAGTGGTTGATTAGTTCTCCTATGCAATGTGATAACTTACTGCAAGATTTTTTCAACCATGCAAACAAATTCTGATCTTTTTTTCTTACTTGCTTTCTGGTTAGGTAACTTCTTTCAAGATGTCCTGGTTGAAGTAGTCACATACTTACAAACAGGAAATAAAATTATTTACCCCTGTAGGCATCGTGGCCGATGACTCCCCTAGCAAGAGGTGCTCCAACAGGAGATGGACATTTTTACTATGGCCTGTTGGACCCTTGGGGTATGAAATGTTGAAGGCATAATAGGCTGCAATCAGAGTGATTAATACACTAATGATTGGTGCCTTCTTAAAACGGCACAGAATCATGCCTTCTGTAGCAATAACTACTGAGTGCAGCTCTTTTATTTCCCCTACTGCAATTAATCGGGGTGTGGTTGTTTGCTCAATAAGTAAGGCAACATCTGAGTTGTCATTTTCCTAAGAAAGATAAGGTATACAGAAATCAGGCACAGTACATAAAAACCCTTCACTTCAGCTCCTTAAACAAGTAACTCTGACTGACTAATTTGAGTTAGCTACAGTATTATATGGAAATACTTGGCAGAAAAAATTCTGATAATTTTTTAAAGCAATACTGATTATCCATTACCATAATATCCAAACCCATGTCAATCATGAATATAACCATCTTGAATACCTCAAAGCCAACCCAGAAATAGCACTCTAAAGTTTAGGTGGTACTTACTGGAACAATTTTGAAGAACAGGTCTCAAACTTCATGGCTCTTGGTCCTTTTCTCTGACACGCAATAAAGGAGTGCCTTTAATATAAATCGATTTTCCATCTCTGAAAAAGACAACCAGAGCTATCACAACAAAGAACTCTTTTAAATACAGTGTTGTCACTGAATCCAGACTGCAAAATGCAATTTTCTGTAATAATTAAATGTAAGTAGTTTTGGATGTTTTACGATATCTAAAATAAACAAGATGAAAAGCTTAAAATATTATTACATTTTTTGTTACACCAATTAAGCAACAACACAATGTTCATTGCAGTACACATTATGTCCACTTTTCAAAGGGTGTCCACTGAGCAGCATAGGAAAATAATCTGGGAGCTAAGAGCTGGGTTGATCTGGGTACCTAAACCCTTGTGGTATACTTTGTTTACAGTACCCAGCTATTCAGAGGTGATCTAGATCTGTTAGACAATATTGAAAAAATACCAACATTTCTTATTCATATTTGGAGTTTCACTGTATCTTTAACAGCGAAAAGTTTTAAGGGGTTGTAAGAGGGGGAAAACTTTTTGAGTAACTGCATGTGTCTATCTATTACACTGTATGCTGGCTAGTCAAGAGGTCATGATCAGTTGCAAATTAATAATATGCAGTAGTAATCAAGTTAAAAATTAAAATAGTTCTACATTTTGAAAGTCAGATACACAAGGCTTTCTTTGAGTTGAATCCTTTATATAATTATGTTTCTTCAACCTGCTCTTCAAACAACAAACTATGCAAATTTTGTGGACATTCTAAAATCTATCTAGGAGATAGATTTTTTATAGGGTAACGTTTTTAGTCAAAGGACGGTAAAAATAAAACACTTACAAGTACATTTGATTTTCATAGCTAAGAAAAGCTCTGATAAGCACACTCAATGTTGAAATTGCACACAAAACAAACAAGAACTATAAAACACGCAAATGAGGAGGAACTTATCGACAAAAGCAAAAATGCAAGAATCTTGTACATATCAAAGCATAATTTTGAGGCATTTTTAAAGAAAGTGTATCAGAGAAGTACGGCTGGTTGAAGATCGAGAATAAAAACCTGTAGGTAAGATGTACTGTAAAGTAGCAACTTCATATATCTATATAAACGCTTGAGTATTTTTGAGATTGGTGCCAAGATCCTCAGCGCTAATGTTTCATGACGAAGAACAATTTAAGAAGCAACTTTGAAACGTAACGATCGATCTAATACTTCATCGAACCATACAAATACATGTGATCATGCCGCTCTTCTAAAATCTTTTATTCCTTTTTTTAAAACTCTTGTTTACGATTGTGTTACTGTGTGCTCATACAAATTAAAACGCTTACCTTTTGCTTTTGAGCAGCGCTTCAGCGAGCGTCTAATTTGCTGTCCGTTAAAACTAAAAATCCCGCTGAAATGTGATCTTCGAGTTCCGCGCGTTCCATCATGTCCGAGTGTAAACAAGTACAAAACGAGGGGAGGTAGTGAGCTGGTAACCAGTGCCCAGCCTTCCTAATGCGTTTCTTTAAAAAAACATGTCAACACACTTCTGTCCATGACAAGATGCGCTCTCTGCAGAGGATCATGACGTGATGTTTGTCTTATTTATCAGATTCACTCTCTGATGCCCCAATTAACAACACTAGCAAGTTCAGTAAGTTCTGGATAGTTCGATTCTATTCACACAACCGATGTCGATCTGCATTGATCTCGATCGCATAATCTTATTACCTTTTTTATTAAGCCGTAGAATAAGTTTCCTATTACACCTGTGCCACACTTTACAGTCTTGGGTTCTAAGTTTGGATTGCATATGTCCTTACCAGTTATTTTTTACAGTGTGTTTAAAACTGTTTTTAATTGCAAAATCATTTGGTTCAAAATTCAACTAATTAATCATTGGTTAGAACAACCAAATAAAAATGGTCATCCAAAAGTAACCAAAATGAAATGGTCATTATGACCAAAATCAATTAATTCAATTGACCAATCATATTTGGTTTAAATTTCAACCAATTATTTATTGGTTAAAATGACCATTTAAATTGGTTATAACCAATTCAAATTGGTCATTTCAACCAATTAGTTTTTACAGTGTATCTTTCAATTTTTTTTTTTACGTTTTAATTACTATATCCGAGGTTTTTAAGATTTCAGTTTTAAAACTTGTCATTTGTAATATGCGCTTGATCATTGTATGGTAAGCGCGCATTATAAGCATGTTAATTATTATTATTATTATTATTATTACTGTTATTAACGAACGGCGAGGAAACCACCTTTTAAACAAATTTAAAGGCGTTGCACTTTAGTAGCTTGCTGTCACACCTCAAATTAGATTTCCACACTCCTGGTAGAGCACTGCAATCGTCCTGTCACTGGACAGTGGTAATACCATTTGAATCTGGCATCTTCCAACACAGTGCTTCTGAGCATCTAACATTTTACCTCCTGTCGCCAGAGCCCTTTTAAATTTAGTGTTTTTAAAAGAGAACTAAAGATTTTACTGACAACAAAGCTTTTACCGAAACAAACAGTAGCGGTAAAAAGAAACGCAAGCGAAATTTGCAAAATTTCGCCTCGAAGTTCGCGTAATTTTTGCGAAATTTTGTCCAAATTTCGCGTAACGAATTTCCTGTGAAAAAATTATGAAACCAGTGTTATACAGCCAGCGATATTTTGCCGAAATTTCGCAAGAGAACGATAAAGAAATGTGCCGAATTTTCGGCGAAAGTTCGACGAAACTTTGGCGAAATCTCGAAGAAAGTTAAGTGATAATCCGTCCTCCAAAATTTCGCTAGACGAAATTTACTCTCACTACGAATTGTCAAATCACGGACTGAAAATTACTCTTATTAGATACAAAGCAACAACAGTAACAAGAAGCTTGGTGCTCTTTCGCGTTAGAGTGTTTGATAGCTTTTAACAGTTTTTCCGAAAGAATTCTGCTTGATTTCGTTATAATTACTCTGATTTTAACATTTCCTGAAAGATGCTTTTATAACTTTTAAGAGGAATCTTATGTTCATGTCAAGTCCAATGTTATGGTGTTTCGTACGAGTGTCGAAAAGTTCAGAGCAGCTCAAAGACGCGACAGTTGTGTACCAAGTACAGCTCTATTAATTTATGATCGACCAACAATAAATGCAACTTAAATAACTATTCTTTCGAATGATGACATCTATTTTTTTTACAGTTATTCCTTGATATCTACAGCTTTGCGTATAATTTACTGACATTACACGATGTATGTTCCAGAATGTTTATAGAAAGAAGGCATACATTTAGCCGCTGCCTGAATGCCCTTTGTTTATACCACACTGCGTATCAACTGTAGTTCTTCAGGTTCCAAGTTGTTTAACGGTGCTTCAACTATTATTTTTCTGGTGCTAAAATTTCCGTGCATCTAAATAACTATGATTACCATTCATCTACTTTGCAAAGACTAAAGTCATATTCAGTACTCGAACGCCTGTTTTTAGAAATATATAAAAGGCGAGGTAAAATTTTAAAAAGTTTCCGAACGTTTTCGGTTAAAAACCATCATCAGGGAATGATGATGGTTTTTAACCGAAAACGTTCGGAAACTTTTTTAAAAATCTATCTTGATTAGACATACATTAAGGAGCTTAAGCAACGAGAACGGTACAACGACAAAAACGGCAGAGAACAACTGTGAATGCAATAGCTACACATTGGAATGCATCATGCAGGCCCTGCATGCCGTCTCCTTGAAAATTACTAATCTACTAACAACGTGGAAAGCTCAATGTTGCAGTTCTTACGACCAACAGAAAAAGTTCATAATATTCTTTTATCCTTATGAAGGAAACTTCAGTCATTTTTCGTCTAAAAAGCGCTTCACTAGGACAAAAAAGACAAAACGAGCCAGAAATGATAAAAAAAAAGGCAAACTAGAAAGGACTTTTTTCTAAATCGGTGTCGTTCTTGTTGATTAAGCTCTCAATAATAAGAAGAACACAATTAGTTCAAGTAAACGACTATTAATGCCCAAGGGAAAGAAAATTAAAGTTTGTGTAAGGTTTGTTAATTGTATTTTTGTTTTTAATTCTGATTTCTATCGTTTCAGTTCCCGTCCAGGGTAACGATTACAGCAAGCAGGCCGACGCTGCCTCGGACCTTAAGAGCATCAGCGCGGCACTTAAAGCAATGAAGACAAAACTGGAAGCCTTAGCCAAAGAACTTGCGGCCCTTGGCGTCAAGGCGGATAAAGCTTTGCAGGAGCTCAACAAAGCAAAAGCTGCCGCTAAAGTAGCCGCCGCCAAAGCCGCCGCCGCAAAGGCAAAAGCCGCCGCTGCGAAAGGTGGCGCTGCTGCAAAGGCGGCCGCCACAAAAGGTTTGTATTGAACGGGATTACATATAATTTGTCCCTTTTAACTATATCCCCCCTTCTCCCTTCTCCTCCTCCTACCCCAGTTTACTCTGGTCTCTTTGAATCCTACCCTTCTTTTTATCCTCCTTTCTTCCTATTCCTTTTCCTCTCGACGTCACTGCCTCCTGTCCCCCCCCCCCCCCTTTCTTTTGCCCTTTTTTGTCCCGCACTCCTTTGGCCAACCTTCTTGTCTTCTTTCCTTCTCGCCCCAATTGCCTTCTTTTCCAGTTTCCTGCCGCCCCTTTTTATTCTACTCCTTTTCTTCTTGTCATTCTTTTCCCTCAGTGCTCCCTCCTTCCGCCCCTTTTTTATCCCTATATTTCCTCTGCTTCTTTACCTATCGACCTCTTTGTTCTCGTTCTCCGTTTCTCTTGTACTTTTTTCCTACTGTTACCTTCTTCTTGTCAACTGTTCTTCTTCCCTTCCTCACTTATTTCATTCCACCCCTCTTTTCTCCCCTTTCTTCTTAGCCATTTTTCGCTCGTTCCTCTCTTCTTCCTACTAGTACTAATCCTCGTCTTCAGTGCTCCTCCTCCTGCCCTTCGGAGCGAGAGAGAGAGTACGAGAGGACCCTTGGGACAAGTTTGATTAATATTCATTACCCATCTCTCCTCTCTTTGTCTCTTGACACTTTTCCTTTTACTCTTGTCTTCTTGTGCTTCATTTTTCAAAAAAAAAAAATCTTGTTCTCGTTCAGTACCCGCCAAAACTGCGACATACAACGTAGTGGCCTACTTGCCGAAGGAAGCTTTCAATGCCAACCTGGGTAAGACGACGACCAAGGAATACCAGGCTTTGGGAAAGAAACTCCAGGATGCTGTAAGTGGGCAGAATTACCGTCAACTATCATCCATGAAAAGACTTTAATTCAATTCAATGAACTGATGTAAACGCAATCGTTAGCCAATCAGAAATTAGGGGACGTAGAGTGATCAGCTTCTTTGTTCCTAAAATTCTTATTCGTGCATAATTAAAAATCAAAGATAAGCAAGCTGGGATTTGATTCTTAAAAAATTGCTTGCTATTATCATTCATTCGGTGGCGCAGTGGCCGAGCGGTTAGCGTGTTCGACTCGTTGTTCTAGGTTCGCGAGTTCGAGCCCCGGACAGACCGCTGTGTTGTTTCCTTGAACAAAACACTTTACCCTACTTGTTGTAGTTGTCTCAGCTGTATAAACAAGTACCAGTTCTGCTGGGAGCTAACCAGGGATGGATTAGTGTCCTGTCCAGGGGCAGCCAAAGAGTCTCATCTACTTAGCACTACAGAAACTGGAGAAGGCCTATTCCGGGTTCTTAAGTTGGCTTATATCGCCTGAAATTGCACTTTTTTCCACTCAATTTTTCGTTAAATCGCCTAAAGTTGCCTTAAATCGCTTTAAGTTGTCTTATGTCGCATTAAGTCGCTCAAAATCGCAGCGACTTAAGGACTCGCCCAAAGGATCACTTGGTTCGAGAAAGGATTTAGCTAGCTTTTTTAGCCATTTTTTTTGATATGATAATGAAGAGTCAGTACAAGCTTTGATCAAATACAAAGTTCTCTTTAACAATTTTTATCTTATCTGCAGTGCGTTGCCCTCTACAATACCGCCAAAGCCAAACTGCTGTTTGGTTTCAAGATCAACAAATTTGCGTAAGTAAGATCCTCTTCGTTTACGTGAAGCACGAAAGTTTCACTACTTTTAATCTTGAAACTTTGCCTTCATCAGCAACACTTGAACTTATTATTGACTGTAATCACGTTTTCCATCATCAATTTCCACAAGGGTTCGTTAACGGTTTTTTTTTGGACAAGAGACAAAATCGAGTATGTTGTGACGTAGTGAGCTATGACGTAGCATGACGTATGTGAAGTACCGTAATGCATTGTAACATCAGTTATTATGGAATTTGTTGTCCATGTGAAACACATATGATGTGCGGGGTCTTTATCATTTCGACTGGTTTTTACTGATCCAACGTGTTTTTTGCCGGTACAGTTCGTGCGGAACGGGTGTCACAGCCGACATGGGTTTGAAATTTGACGCAGCCACTAAGGATCCTGTGAAGATACTGAAGGATGCCCTCAAGAAGGGAAAACTCGGGGGAATTGTGGTCGACCCCAGTTTCATCAAAGTCTACAACAAAAACGGTCAGTTTAACATTCGCACCTTTAAAATAGTTTCTAGACTGATCAGACCATACCTGTGTAACAAATGTCATGTTGTCTAAAATCAAGCAGTTTAAACGATCGATAAAAGAGACAAGTGAAAGAGTACTGATAACTACGTTTTTGTTTTGATTCCAGGTGTCATCTGCTCTGGTGTCTGCCCCAGCGCCGCCGCGACCACATGCCCCGTCGCATCGCCCTATCCCGCCCCATACCCGGCTCCTGCTCCCGTCATGTACCCAGCACCTGCTCCAGTGTACGCCCCACCTACTCCCGTCTGTGCCCCCACTTGCCCCCCAAACTGCTGCGCTGCCGCTCCACCCACCTGCCCAGCAACGTGCCCCCCTACCTGCTGTGTCAACACTGGCCGCTAAACGTTAGTCGGTTGATAAGCAACATCAATAAGGAACGAACATTTTTCCCTTTTTTCCCTTCGCTAATTAAGCCGCAACATAACTCGGAAATGTGCTCTTTGGTTAGAATTTACTGACGCCGTTTCTGATCGTTGTGTAGTGTAAAGTTTTTTTTTCTTAAGCTCTCTATGATTAGCGAAGGGAAAAAAGCCTAAGAGAAGAACTGATCGAGGAGAAGTATTTTTTGTCAATTGTTCGACGACAAAGCAAAACAGGTGCTGAATCTATGATTGGGTCAGTCTGTAAATACTAACAAAATAATGCTAAGGTTTTGCATGCTTTTCACTAGTGAAATGGCAATAATGTCGATTTCAACTAATTCTCTGCTTAGAGTTAAACAGTTAAAATGAAACTGAAAAGATTGTGGCGATCAGAATAAACTTATCTACAAATTTATAAAAGTAAAGATCTATATTACCTCAAATTGTCTGCAGAATACGAGAATCAATAAAAGTAGGGCATAGTTCAGTGCTGGCCTGTTCGTGATAACTGATTGGTTCGCTCTCTACTTTGTTTCAAAGAGTCAACCTCGCTCCCAGGGCTTTTCCCAATGTTGTGCCCGCACCCATAACATAGGGAAAGCCCTGGGAACCAGGTTGTCAAAATGACGTTAGTCCAGTTTGATGTATGTCGACAACGAGGAGGGTTGGGTACGAGAGAATGGTACGGGCTCGATCCCTGGATCCAGTAATCTTCATATTCTAACTTTATTACCAAGTTCCAAACTTCCATTTGGAATCTTTTGAGGACTAATGCAGTTAAGCGTCCATAATTCAAACCTTCAAGGAAAACGGGTTGATTGTCGGGAGTTCGAGTTACCGAGAATAAAATTACTGTAACTACTTACGAAGGAAAACCATTTTGGTTCGAGTTAGCATGGGTTCGAGTTGTCGGGAATTAACTGTATCAAGAGTTTTGGCGGCGACTTATTCCCAGTCTTGATCCGTTGCATAAAGAAATCAAACCCGCGTTGATCAACGAACAATCAGTAGTGCCAGCTATGTTGGTTACCCGAGGGGAAGGGGTACTTCGGGGTCAAAGGGGTAGGGATGACCGTCGGAAAAGTCCCTAAAGTACCAAATTTCAAATTACCCTAAAAAATACCAATCGAAAGCTGAAATTTTCCCTGGGTAGCTAGTGGGTCGGCGTTAAGTCCCCTCGTGTTGTGCTGAACGTGATATGCAGTAAATAATGCACTAGTCAATGTAAACCCCGACCTCCCCCCCCCCCACCCCGGGGATAGGTGGGGCATAAGCACTGATGACTTGCAAAAGTGGGAAAATGCCCCACCTATTGGGGCAAGAAGACTGGTCAAAACCTCCACTAAAGCCCCACGTAAGCGCAGTAGCTTTATATCAACTACTACAAGAGACCAATGCTATTATTTGAATGAGAACAAATGTGCCACTCAACTTCGCCCTCGGCCATGTTGAAACCAGTTGGATATGCTCGGTCTCAGTCCTCCTCTTTCAAGTCTTGCCAAAAATTGCTAAGCCCTATAACGTCCAATCATACAAACACAAGTGCACTTAACTTTATATTTCTCTAGTGTATAAAGCAGAATGATTCACTGACAACTCCAAGTTTCGTGTGTCCTTTTAGCTTCAGTTGTCGCACACAGTCTTGACTTGCCGTCACGTGATTCGACTGGCACTTAATAAGTTAACAACAACGTTACGTCCCCCACCCCCTGGGGCTTGTTCAAAAGACAAATCCCCACTTACGCCCATCTATGCCCCACCTTTCCCTGGGATGATGGGGGGGGGGGGGGGGGGGGGGGGGCGTGGGGGTCGGGGTTTACATTGACTAGTGCATAAAAGCACGCGGTAGTAGAACGTTCCACCAAAGGACATTTTTTTAAATTTCTTGTTCAGTACGCACGTTTGCTAAAGCACGGGACTGCAAGCAGCCCAATAGCTTTGCTTTTTTAAACCTTAAAAAATACCAGGCTCTTGGTTTAACAACGGATTTCTTTTTACAACCCCTAAAAAATACTGGACTGGCAATTTCAACCCCTAAAAAATACGACGGTCTTACCTACCACCCCAATATAGGGGGTACCCCCCCCCCCCCCTTCCCGGGTTGGTTACACATGTCGTTACCTCTACGGGGGAGGTAGAAGGGGGTACAGGATCCGCGGATCTGAGTAATTTTAGTGCCTCGATCCGGCCACTGAGAGATCCACAGTCAAGCTAGAATAATGCTTTGAATCCGTAATCCGCACCAGTTTTTTGCCAAAACCAGAATCCATCAGATTTATTGAATCCGCAGATCCGCTGAAATTATTGTTGAGAACCCAAACGAAATTTTTTTGCCAAACTCGCCGATCCGCGGAGCCTTTAATCAAACCCCCCCCCCCCTCCTCCTTCCTCTACTAACGAATCGATGAACATAAAAGCCCGATCTTGATCAACATTGAAGCATTGCCAAAGTCAACATTTTCTCAATTTCTGATTTCCTCAACTTTAGGCTTTATCTCGTTGTTCCAAATAATCAACACTTATTCTATTTCAATTGAGTTTGATTGTGGCAGAACAGTACAGGGAAAAGTAGTAGTACATTCCGTTTGCCTTTGAAACCGTTTTGCGCTATCCCTCGATTTCTAGTAAGTTTGTTGGTCCGGTGAACATTTTAACTTGTTTAATTGTGCTTGAAGCTTTATAAGTATCGGGTCAATATGGTGATGTGTTGTGTGATGATGGACAAGTGATGTGTTGAATACAGCGAACCCCCTTGTAACGTGCCCCGATCGATATAACGAAAACCCTGTTTCAAAAATGTAAGGTCCTGACGACAAATTTTACCCCTATATAACGAAGTTTTCTCGACTTCAGGCGAAAGAAAGTAACATTTGTTGAAAACATAAACAATTTGAGACATTGGAAGTTAACTTGTTGTCTGCTACTATTTTTTCAAGCAATCACGTGAAATTAGCAACCACTGTCACTGCATTGTATTGTTCAATTTCAGTTTTCAACCCCGATGTAACGTTATATTGGTCCACTGAAAAGAGGAAAAACTGGAACTACCCATCATGCATTGCACACTCATTAGAGATTTTGTTTATTTTTAACTCAAAATTATAATTTCATTTCTATCGTTAATGTGCTCTTTTCTTCTTTTAAGATTTTTCTAGTTTTAGGAAGTTTGAGTTAAGGAGACAAGAAATTAACCTGTGGATTTAAACGAGAATCTCTGCCGTGACTTACTTGTGAGTGAGTTGAGAGTTCTGTCTGAACCGACCGGAAAGAAACTCCGGCCTATTTACAACTACCGGTGGAAGTGATAAAGGAGGGCCAGAGGTTTGTAGCATTTTTTTGTATAATAACATAATGCTTCAGATAGGAGGTGGTTTTTATAAGATTATGAGAACAGGAGTATATATGAATTGAAAGTGAATAGTTAAAAAAATATGAATATCGAGTGGATAAAGACATCAAAAGTGTGTAATGTTTCTTTACGAAGGCAACACTTAGAAATTTGAAAAGCAAATGAGATCTGCCAGTTTGCTTCAGCAAATTAATACACTTTATACAAACAGAGAAAGATAACTTTGAGTAAATAGATAAAAGTTCATAATCTTTGAGCTTTCAGTTTTATTCACTGTTTATGGATGCAATAGTGGTGTAGAATAACTGATTTGATTCTATACGCTCCTCGATTTGAACTTTCAAAAACTACACAATATTAACTCAGCTTCGTCACAGCTGACACTGTCAGCTGGTCATGATGACAGTGCAGGCTCAAAAGATCTTAATGACATTTTTACAATTTTTTCTGGGCAACAGTAATTACCATGAAACTCGGGCTGCTTGAATTATGTTATTACCTTGAGGCAAAATTCAAATGTGTGAAAGTCCTAAATGAGAATTTACCATTTAACTTACGTATACAACTAAAGAGAAATGCCAGAAATTAAATGTTAAGAACGTATAGTTTATGCTGTTGATTTGTTTATTTTTAGACGATAAAGTTTTGAAAGTGTTTTTTCATTTTGAATTCACAGTTGTCGTATTTTAATTGCCTTGATAATATCTGTCAAGGTTTTCTTGTAAAAGAAAATTCAGTACACGTTTCACGATGCATGGCCAAGACACGTGTGATACTCACTGGCCATGGTCATGGTTTAGAGGTTTGATCACTTTCAAATGAATTTTAATTTACAAACAGTCTTAAAAGTAAGCATGAAAATTCTTCATTCTAATTGGCATGAGGAAAGTTTGGCGAGTTTGTGAGTTACTGTCCAAGCAGACTGCTTTAATTTATAATCGGCAGATGTCGACAAACTTAAATTAAAGACAATGATGTATCAAAATGTTTTTTTTAGTTGCATTTGATTTATTTTTAAAATTTTGAATACTGTATTTAGAAACAAATGTTGTGGCTCAGCTATTCATTTATGTCTTTTTTGTAAATTAGCACAACTTCACTTGCTACAAAAAGCTTCTTAAACAAGTTAGCAGTCATATCAGCTTTCCGTATTTAGCAAAGAGAACAGTAATATAAAATAACTTGACTTTATATATGCAATGTTACATTTAATTTTGACCAGTAATTATTTTTAATATAGGTAATCCCTTTTTTAAAATTTTTGCCGTTTTTGTAATGACACAAAAGTGTCATAATTTGGTTAAGTTTATAACTTCTGTTTTAATACTTATAACTAAATAACCTGTCTATATGGCCATGTTGTAAGTTTACAATTCTTTGTTTTTGGTTCTAGTGCCAGGCACAAGAGCTTTTCAGATCATCATGAAGACACTACAAAGATGACAAGTTACATGTTGTGAATCTTTCCTATTTTTGAAAACATTATTTTAAGAGATGGAAGCAATAGAGTCATCGCTTCCATTGAACAGCAAAGTCAATGAAGAACCCCCAGAGCATTGTCAAGTGCTTAAAATCCAAAAGCAAGTGTCAATAGCCAAGGAGGAGGATAGTGAGATAGAGGATGCTTTAAGTGAAGAAGGTATTTGGACCATGCTACCCTAGTTATATTGCCATAAATTATTGTATCGTCCAAGTCATATGATGAAAGCATCACCAACTTTGGTCGCACAACCAGTCATGTATTTGGCCTTCTGACCTGTGAGGTACTTCCTATATTGGGGTGGTATAATGACTGTCATATTTCAATAGGCTGGGGTTGAAATTGTGAGTCCAGTATTTTTAGGGGTTGTTAAAGGAAACTCTGTGTTAAACCCAAGCTCTACATTAACACAGCACAAACTAACCCGCGCTCAACCCAACTTTGTTCACACTGAAAAATACCAAAGATGCATGTAAACACAAACCTGGGACGAACCCGGGTTAGTTTAATTTATACACGCATGCCCAGCTTCACTAACAACAAAGCATCACGCATGTGCAAATTCAAAACTAACCTGGGTTCAACCCAGATTGATGTTTACATGTAACTTTTCTAAACTAACCCGGGTCGAACCCACCTCTGGGGATGGGTTTGATTTAACCTGGGTCAAACCCGGGTTAACAGTGTTTACTTAACAAAAACTAACCTGGGTTAGTTGGTGCTGTGTAAAGAGGGCTTAAGAGTCTGGTATTTTGCAAGGTTGAAAAAACCTGAAGCTCAACAGGACTTAGCGTCCACCTGCTAGCTATCTAGAGAAAAATGCTAATTTTCAATTGGACCAATTTAGGGTAAATTTTTAAACCAAGAGGTGTATTTTAGTCTGGAAAATTTGTATTCCTTGGTATTTTTAGGGTATTTGGGGACCTTTTCTGACAGTCATCCCTACCCTTTTGACCATAGACTTGTCTGTACCCCCCTTGGGTTATACACCATTTGCAACTCTGCAGTTTCTTAACAACCAGGGGGACTCCACAAGTATTGCATTTTAATTTTACTAATTTCATACGATACGATCTAACAGATTTTGATGATTCTCCTTCTGGCACTGTTCTTGATGTTCACCAAGTTGAGGTTAGAAATAGACAGCAAGAGGAGCACAACGTGGTGTTCATCCCTGGTGTTCCAATTACCGCTAAAATCACAGGTGTAGAACGCATGCCAAGGACTCATCCCTTCAACCCAAACTTGTGAGTTTAAACTAACTTGTACAGACAAACTTTATATATTGTTAAAATAGAAACAGAATGCAGGATGCCCAAAGTGTGTGCTATTCAATAAAATATTCGTAGTGCGGTAAGTGTCATCAATAACATGAGTTATAAATTGAATAGCCTAGCTATAGTGCAAAAACAATGTAAATGACTTTGTATGAAATGCTATACTCTCCCAACAGTAACTTAAAATATCAAAGGATACTAGAAGTGGTAGTCAAAGTGTGCATGACGGAATACAAAAGAGCTATGCTGGTACATAGTTTGTTTGTTTGAAAACAAATGGCATTTTTACATTGGGGTAAAAATGCACTTTAATTTCAAACAAACAAACAAAATTAAACAATGTAATGACACTTTGACTACCACACTTAATATTCTTTGATATTTCAAGTCACAGGAGGCAACCAGAACTTGCGAAAATGAATATCGGTTGCTTTTATTAGTAAATGTATTTTAAATATGTTATACTTTTAAGTTATATACTGTATCAATTCTTTGTTTTATTAATTTAAGGGGCTCTCATAATTGGAGAAACGCTTTATGTAGACTTTGTTGCCTTATGGTAAAGCTTACAATAAATAAAATAAAATGTGTATAATTTAGTATTTACCAACCAATATCCATTTTTACAAGCTCTGACTGGCTCTCATAACACAAGAAATCCAAGACCATTAGTTGCTTTTTTAAGACAGCAACTATTTGTGCTTAACTTGTGATGTCAAAGATATTTAGTTGATTTTGAGGTGGTAGTCAAAGTGTGCAAGTTACCCAAAAAAATACAACATCCAAAAAATCCCTTTTGCCAACCATCATCAAAATAAATGAGTGTGGACCCTGGGGGACTTGTATTGTTGTAACTAAATTTTTAACATTATTTCAAGAATCGTATCTGATGACTGCCATTTTTGTTTTTACTTTAAAATGTAAGAGCATTGAGCTTCAATAATGCTCCAAAAACATATTGTTATTATTATTGTTATTACTGTAATACGTTCAGTGACAGATACCCAGATAAGACAGACACCTCTATAAAATGGACACCAAATCTTTGCTCCTGTCATTTTCTCAAGCAGCCAGACAGCCACTATGTTTTAAGTCTCTACAAGATGGACAGTTAAGGCCAGTCCTGAAGGTGTCTGTCTTAGAGCTGTACTGTGAAAGTAAAACATTAAAAAAATCCCCTGATCATTTAAAAGGGAAAAATGTTTGTATAGCCATAAAAGTGAATTATATAAGCTCTTATAATGATGGATTAGATGCTGTGCAGAGAGACAATTGAAGCAAGTTTCCTTAAGCTGTATAATGACAGTCATTGCATTAGTTGGTCCAGGGCAAGTTTTATCACCTTGACTGTTGTTGGACAGTGAGCTAAAAATTTTGTTTTCAACTTTCCGTGGAGAAAGTTATATTTAAGGCTGTGATGCTAAACAAACTTGCATACTTTGTCCGTTTTTAAAAAGAGATCTTTAGAGTTGATCAATATATTTCCTTCTTTGTCAAATTTTTGAAGGGATTTTTTAAATTAAAAAAGGAATTCTTATTTGCACTGTATTACAGTCCATCTGTCTCTCTCTTCTTTCTCGCATTCATCAAACCGTTGTCCATACACTGATTCATACCACCAACTTTGTGAGCCATTAATCCATGCCACCATCCTAGCTTCCATCATCAGTCATTCATCAAGCTGATTAAATCAACCCTTTATACAGGTAAAAATCTATAGTGTTTTTATACATGTTAATGACAGAGAAACATTCAATAAAATGTTGATGCAAGCCTAGTGTACTGGACCCTAAGATAGTTTGAGTCTGTGTGTTAAAGTATCAGTGGTCATGCAACCAGATCCCACATGCCACAAGCGTTATACAAGTACATTCTTCTTTATACAGATACACCATTGAACTGACCCATGGTGAATTCAAATGGACAATACGCCGACGTTACAAGCACTTCCTCAGGTTAAACGCAGGTCTGTTTCTACACAAGATGCACACCAATGTCAATGCTCACCGGCAAAGTCTCCACAACCGTGCTGCCAGTACTCGTGGAAAAAAGCTACCGAGCCGGCATCTTCCCAAACGGCCAGATGCTCTAGCTACTACTGCAAACCTGGACAGTAGGGTTCGGTCGCTAGAGCGATACCTTCAGGTTATCTTGAAGAATAAGAATTATCGCTCCCACAAGGAAACCTTGTCCTTTCTGGAAGTCAGTCACTTGTCATTTATGAACGATCTTGGGGCAAAAGGAAGGTAACCTGCGATAGACTTTAAATTCTTGGAATACACTTGTAGTTTCGTGCATCGTATTATAGCGTATGTTTATTTATTTACCGACAAAGCCTACCCTCCTAGTTCTTGAATGGAGATTAAGGGCTGGGACCAACGGCTTAGAACCCCTATTCACGGACAGGCGTGGTGAAAGAAGCAGCACAAAGTGGGCAATCCTGGACAAAGCCGTGCAGGGATCGAACCCCGGTTGTCCTCACGCTTGGCAGTCACAGTACTTACCAATTAATTAAGCCGTGGTCGCACACAGCATACATGATTGTATAAACGTTTTATATAGTTTATTCGAGTATATGCTGCATAAAGCTCTAGTCTAATGTATGAGTGTATGTGAAATGGTTAATTTTTTCCCCTTGGTTTGAATTTTAACTCATCATATACTCATCAAAAACAAAGAAGAACAAGGTTAAATTAAAGATAGGCTTGAACACAACATACTTACGTTGTCTGGAAAGCTCTTTGAACGAGAAAGAAAAGTTTAATGTTTTAGAGAGGTTGTGCCTGAGGTTTTGATGCTACATGAGGCTGTACGGAGAGTGAGAGCTTTTTTCTTCAACCTTTGTTTGAGACAAAGGGAGATCAAATGAATTCAGCTATTAAAAATATCAATGTAACTTTGAACCCTCGGGATCCAGGGTATACATTAAAGACAAGCTAACTGATACCAATTTGCAAGTGAATGACTTCTGTGTTCTTCCCCTATTTAAAGTACCTTGCTGGAAAATTTGAGCAAGAAACATTTTCGGGACGAAAATGCAAGGTTTTTGAAGCAAAATAAGACTGTATGGAGAGCATTTTTTGTGAGCCTTTATTTGAGACAAATCAATGTCGAGAAAATTGATCCATAAAAGATATTTGTGCTGCTTTGAGCCTCCTGATTACGTGTCAGAGTGGCTATTGAAAGACAAACAATCTGGAAGCAATCTGGAAACAATCATTCTGGAACCACTGTCACTGTATGACTCGTAATGTCTCGTATTTGTTGTTCTCCCCCAAAAGGGTAAAAATAAGGCTTACGTTCTCCTGACTACAACAAATGGTAACTTTACATTTTGTCTCACTCCTTGTGAACTCCAATAAATTATACCTAAATCTGCGAGCAAAGCCAGGACTGTGGTGAAGTTATATTTCTTTTAATAACAAAATTAGGACTGTTCATATAATAATAAGCATTTTTATATTGTTTCTGTACGCCAAAAACAAAGTTTTAAAAAGCCATTTTTTGGGTGTGGTGGGTCGGTTCACACAAGACAAATTCCACCATACCGAGAAAGATGGCCATTGCAGGTTCTACCATAATGCCTTGCGACCCTAACACCGCTATGAGAACACCACATCTGTATAAACATTTCTCATTTCACTGTTATGTATGCTAGAAGTGAAATTTCTAAACCTACTCTCTGTTTTAACGAGCCATCTCAGTTTTTTTGCACCCGCTAAGAGTAATGGATAGACGTACAGTCACAATTTTCATTTATACAATTATTTAATATTGCAGGGAAGGGATGTTGAGGAAGCGAGCCGGCGGACACAGATTCCCTGCAGGTTGCTGCAGTTGCTGCTCGTCAATGTCTTGGGGTATCTGGGACAAAAGGTGTTTTATTGCTTTTAAAACTATTATTAACAAGACCCTTAAAGCAAATACCTTTTAAGAATATCATTTAATACTGTGAAATAATTCTTGTTGTCATAAGCTTGTTTTCCTCTAAAGAAAAAAACTACTTCTGAGCCCCTTACAAAATCGATCCCACGATCCTCTGATTACTGGTCAGACACTCTTACCCACTGAGCTACAGGAACTCACATGGGGAACAGGTCGGTCAATACCGACTATATGTCCTATTAACCGCTAGTCTCAATATGTCTATACGTTCTGTAAGTAATAATTAAAATATAAAGCCATAGTCAGTACTAGTGTGGCTCATTCCAAGCTAACAATCGGCGGTGTCTTTGTATCTAAACAATGTTTCATACTTGCTGATATGCCAACACAAGCACAAAGGGACATATTTACTTGTTGCGTCTCACTGTTTCTTTGGTCTCGTTTCTCTTCACTTGTGCTTGACGTATGCCACTCAAGTCCAAATAAAAAGCTGAACAAAAACCACACGAAGTAACTTGATTGTTTTAGATCGATAGATACAGTCCACTGCCTTACGGTTCTAAAAGATTTTAGTAGGTGAAGATTTCCAAATAGTTTGTTTTTCAAAATTTGATTAGATCGCACCCATAGTATTTTTCTAGTTTTGAGCTGAACGCCTTTTCATTTGTTAGGTTTAGTTTATTTCTCAGTGAAAGAAGAGTTAAAATAATTCATGACGTCACTTTAACGTTTTTTTTCTCTGTTTTCAGGTGGTTAATGGTGAAAGACAGCTTCATAGCTTATGTTAGGTATGGCAACACATGCACGGTTGACTTTAAGAGCTCGTGTTCTCGCCCTATTAGGCAAATTGTGTACTTTACCAGCACAAGAAAAAATGCTCACTTTCGTTACAGCAATGATAAAGGTAGCAGTATTGTTGCTATTCCAGTACCGATACACACGTACATTTTTATAAATTTATTTGTTTATACACGCTGGCCAAACTCAACAAAGTTCAATAGTACATAAAAGTTGCTGGTTTCCATTTGGGGCGTGTTCAACACAATGTATGTACAATTCCCTCCGTAAGTAGCTTTCGTAAGATGGAGAGTGTTTCTGCTTTGTTTTGTCTCCACGGAGAGGCTGTTCCAAAGCATGGCACGGCTATATCCAAAGAAAATGTTCTGAAGATGCAAGAAACCATGCTATTGTGTTGTTGTTATCCATGTCAGGCGATAAACGATTTAGTGATACACAAATAGTCCAGCGACGTCATCAGTAGTGTAATCCTCACCATTTCAGTATCGGTGTTAAGTTATCATTAAAACGCTATCAACCACGCAATCTTACCCGGTCAAAGATGATGTCATTGAGAGTGTCGATCATCTCTACCATGACACACTATGCCCTGATAAACATAACATAGCCGTATCAAACTTCAGCAATCATCAAACACTTCACAGTGCCGTATTACATCCATGCGTCTCATTCAATCTAATGATGTTTGGTTTGTTGTGTTCTAGCTCAATTTTCTACCCCGCGACTTCCTGTTGGATATCTCTCTCTTCTTCGTCTTTGAACCAACGGTTAACAAATAGGTGCTTCTTTCAAAACGCAGGCAGTTGGGGACATAACCTTTTAAGGTGGTAGCCAATTGAGATTATCGTGATGTATTTTTCATGTCTTTGTCAAACTATAGTTCTTCATTTTCAGCCAAATCAAGGTTCTTTAAAGTGACCGTGCTACTCAAAATAAGTCAAGGTTTCGCCTCTTTGGATTAGTTACATTGGAAATAATGAAAGACTGAAGGAAGGTTGTTTACATTATCCACAACACAGACATTGCGAACAATGAAGGTTTGAAGGAAGATTACCAACATTCTCTACAGTTTACTGGTTGAAATTATCTTGTAGCTAGAGGTTGTTAGCTTGTCGATAGCCAAAGGAATTAAATAATCTACGAACAGGAGGCTACTAGTTTCTGCAAAAGTTTCCAGGTGAAATCATCTCCACGCCAGGGGCTATCAGGTTTTCTTCAGGGTAGCAGGCTTAATCATATTGGGCCGGAGCCTCATAGATTTGTCAATCTTTTACCAAATAAAATCATTTTGGAATTGAATCTACAATATCCTAGCGCCTAGGTATCCTAGTGGAATCTTCTTCGACCCACTGGCTACCAGACTCTTCCAGGCTACCAGGTTGGATTATCTCGGGGGCCAGAGGCTATCAGATTTCTCAATAGTTTACCAAGTAAAACCATCTTGAAATTGAATGATACCAGGCTCTCGAACAGCATCCATCTTGAAGCTAGAAATTGTTAAGCTAAAACATCCGAAAGCCTGATAAGCTCTGCAACAACAGATGCCAGGTTTTGACTCGTTTTAAAGTTTAGGATGACGTAAAGAATAAAACTGAAGACGAAGTCTTTGTTTGTAGGACTACGTATACCATTCTAAAGCTTTAGGTTTCTCTGTCTTAGAAAAGATCTGTTGTATTGTCGCTTCTCAGGTCTCAAACTTTTGTTTTTGCTCTAAAATGGTCTTTAAAAAGCGTCTGTTCTTTCTTTTGACCCCTCTGTTAGCGGATACTCCTACCTTACCAATCTCGCTACTACTCTGATACTGATTAAGATCCTTCCAACAAAATATCCCTCGTTTTACGTTGGTTCCTTGCAGGAAAAACTTCTCACTACTTCTAGACGTAAAAAGCTTTGTCGTAACTCTACTGGAAAATAAGAAAACGGGACAAGTTTTCTAAATTTGGTTTTTCCAGGATCATATTTATTGATCACTTTCCACTTCTCAAGGCACTCGTTTTCTCCCCAAGAGCCGGTTGAGCGAAGGCGAGTAATCTAACAATCTCAACTTTGAATCAGTTAAATTCTTCGAAACAGTCATTTTAAGTCGAGTTAGCTGTTAACCTTGAGGATAACGTAAACACCTTCTGAAAAAAAGAATGAATCCTCAAATACGAAAAAGATGCTGACTTCAACATCTACCCGTAATCCCTAGCCTGTAAAAGTCTAAGAATGCCTATAAAACGCATAGCGAGAATCTGTTAACCTCAGGTTCGCATACACAGCGTTGTTAGTACAAGGAAGAGTTCTACCAATTGTTACCTTTCCTGAGCTTCTTATAGCGGTGTGAGGTTCGCGATGCATTGTGGTAAAACTTAGGGCCGCCATCTTTTTCTTATTTAATTTTTTTGTTTCTCAGTCCCAGAAACAACCAAGTTCGAGGAGTGTTGTTATTGGATAAAGATTTCACCCTCGAGTATGGCAAGGACAAGACTGGTGTTAACCATGGCTTGTTGCTAAGGAACCAGGCCAGGTACGTTGATGGTAATTATATAGTCTCTGCTGTGGTGTTTAGGTTACGCAGTGTGTTGCAAACTTAAATGGTTTGTATATTAGATATTCATGACTTGGCCTCGGAGTATTTTAGTGGCAATCCAAAGAGAAAATCACTTAGTTGTATCGCAGAGGCAAGATTTGATTTTTATAACAAACTATCGAACAGTAAGCGCAACTCTGAAAATTTTGATACCTTAATCAAACTGAACAAAAACTTGAGTTCGCAAATATTTTTAATAATAATAATGATAATAATAATGTTTAGCATACTCTTGTATTGCTCACAATAATGTTCAGTAATAGTTGCCTTCAGTTAGTAGAGGGGACAGAACACAACACTGGGATACCCTACTCTTTGACGACAAGTGTTGTGGGTTCTTTTAAGTCCCCCGATAGGTGATCGAGAGACTGGGCCTACGGTTTAACGTCCTTATCCAAGAAGACACGAATCTCTAACCGTTTGCAGATGTTAGGTAAGGCAGTATCTTCTCCTAAATCATTTTAAGACCCTGAGTGATGGTCCGGCACCGGGAATCGAACCCGGGCCTCCCGCACGAAAGACTGGCGCCTTACCAACTAGGCTAACCAGGCGGCG
>JAOBAT010069770.1:0-22209 GCA_026413305.1 Hydrozoanthus tunicans | reverse complement strand
TATGCCCCCCCCCCCCCCCCCTCCCCCTCCAGCCTTTCCCAACATAAAGGCGAAGGAGCTTAAACATAACATAAACATAAAGCGTATTGTATCAAAAATATTTTTTTCAACGGTTATATCTGTTACAGTTTTAGAGTGGTGCTGGTTGTGAACTATAATAAGCTAATACATTAATATATGTAGTCCGCAGAAGGTAGCCTAAGTTCTGAGAATTGAACATTTTTTATTCGAACCATTTAAACCCAGCAACCGCTTTCAAGTCCCATTCAATTCTGTTCTTTTTTTCATTTCATTATATCATGTTCCATTCTATGATTTTTATTACATTTTGATAAATGGCGCGAATACCCGTCATCAATTTGGAGGTAGCGGACCGGTTTCAAAGCTGACTCGAAAAAAAAACGCGTAGCCATATCGAATGTTTTTTGATTCTAGAGATCAACGACGGACTCTTTGTTCAATCTTCACGCGTAAACTAAAAGCATAATGTATAAACCACCACTAAAGCGGGAAAAATCTTTTTGTCAAGAATGTGAGTGTCGTTTTTGTGTGTGTAAATGAACGCTACGTTTAGATAAAAGAATTAAAAAACGATTTAATTTGCAGATAAAGTAGTCTAGTTTGCTACCCCCTAGCCCCCTTTAATATTTCTAGTCTGTTTGCATTGTCTATCTTAAAGTAGATTAGTAAGTTAGTAAATTTTATATCTACGATGCACATGTTGTTACATCTTTTTAGACAATATTTCATTCTTTCTAGTAATATGTCAATATGTAAAAAAAATTATATGTCAAATAAAACGTTATTTTTGCACGTTATCATTTTGTGCTTTCATTACACGAGGGATACAGTACTATTGATTTAATAAAACCAATCATATTGCAAGATTCTCGATACCCACCATATGTATATGTTTATCCTGCTTTTAAACATGTAATATCATGGCATATCATACTATATATTTATGTCTCTTTATTTCATATTTATGATAAACTTTATTATAATAAGTACCACATACATACATACTTGAGTTTCCCTGATGAAGACCTTTTATCATGGTCGAAACAAAAGCGTCATCGGTTTTAACTTATAATCTCAGTTGTGTTGTCGCCACTGGCAGAACAAGAAAGTGCTCAATACATTGCAGAGGAGAGTAGTATATAGGATGTACAATAGTGTTTTAATGTTTATTTGTAATAACAAAACATGTTTATCCTTAAGTCTGGAATTCGCACTGTAGCGAGCTTTATACAGACAAGCCCAGTTCTGTAGCTTTCCTTGTTTGATTTAGCTAACACGGAATACGAAAATAAAATGAGACAAAGTGGTAAATCTGTTACAAGTGTTTTAAGAATCTGTAGTTAGTACATCGTGAAGCAGTTTGAATGAACTTCTTTGAATAGGACATTTTTTGTCCGGTATTCAGATCTTTTGTTTAAAAGTCTAAGTTTTAAAACCTGCATGTTAGCTCTTGTTATATGAAGTTCTTTTTTAAACAGAGGTTACATTTCTTTGCGCGCGCCGGGTTCTAAGCAGAGAACTGACTGCTTGGTGTCGTAATTATGTGTTAAAACGTCACCTTTGGCTCGCTAAAAACTGTTTTATGATAGATAGATAGGTAGACAGACAGAAAGATGGATAAATAAACAGACACAGACAGACAGATAATGAATGGGTGAATGGATGGATGGATGGGTGGTTGGGCGGATAGAAAGTGTCTAAGCACGTAAATATTTACACAGAGAAAAAAAGATGTTTAAGGTAACCACTAGCAATTTTTTCCCTTTCAGACAAGCCTTACGGTACGAAGGTCTCCATTAGTAGGGAAAACAACAGTGCCGTGGTAATCACTTGTAAAGCCACGGCAGATCCACCAGTTACTGGTTTCCGTTTTCACCACGACGGAAGAACAGTTCAGTCAAGTTCTATTGGAACATATAATCTCACTAGCATCCAGATGTCACGTGGCGGCAAATTCACTTGTGTACCGTTCAATCCGTTGGGAGACGGTCAGTCTGGGTCATATGACTGTGGTAAGTGGATGAGCGAAGAGAGCAGTGCTCAATAGATATGTTAATGTGCTTTTACAAAGATATATGGATATGTACGCAGCGTAACGAGCTATTTATTGTATGCACCTGTGTTGCCTTTGCATTGGCACAAAGCTTGTGCAAGGGCGAAGCCAGGGGGGACGGTCCTGGGGTCCCCTCCCATCTTTTAAAACTCTTTTTAACCAAACAACTTACAACAGGTAACAAAAATTCTGGTGAGCACCTTCACTTTAACCCAATGTGTTTCCCCTCCCCCCTTGAAAAATCTTGGGTATACGCCCAACGTTCTGCCGCACAAGCAGCCCAGTAATGAATGAAAGAAACAACAGCAACACTAATTTCCTTTTCCTTTTACCTTCCCCTCCAAGGAATAGATTAACAAATGCCTACTTATGTAGTTAGTATTCTAGGTAAAGCTCAGGGACCGCGGAGCTATAGATTGGGATGGATTTGTCGAAGAAAACAGAAGTTGACAATTGTTTTGAAAAAATTTCAGGCGACCTCCGAACCTCGAAAGTTTCACACTTCACTGGAGGAACATATTCCCAGTTCCCCAGAAAGCTTGAGCTTTCAGCGCTCGTAAGGGCGTGATATCCGCTATTTTAGCCCCACTAACCCAAAATATGCTCCGTGGTGCTAAAAACTCGCCTCACTTAGCTCTAGCAGATTTACGAACAAATATGTTCTTTTGAACTTCCAGTTTGCCTGAAAATGACAACAGAAAATGATAATTGTTTAAAATAAGTAGCACAGTAGAACTATTAAACGCCCTGTTTTTTTAAGGCTAAAGTTTTGGTCTAATTTTATTACCAGTGCCACCGTCAGTGGAGACCATCCCTTCAAGTGTTACTGTACAAGAAGGGAAAGCACTCCTTTTTAGCTGCAACGCAAGTGGAAACCCTCGACCGTCAGTAGAATGGCGCAAGCTTCAAGTCAGCACAGTGGTCTCCACTGAAAGAATAATGAACATAGCTAACGCATCTCGTCATGACGCTGGATTCTACGAGTGCATCACAGCAAATGGTATAGGAAAACCAGACAAGGCCATCACAAACGTCACGGTCTTATGTATGTTCCTTGAATTATCAAGTCAATGAGTTACGCTCCCGATTATTATTTTGAGTCTTAATTGTTTTTGTGCGTTTTTTTCACATAAGGTATTTTGCTTTGTGTCTTGCAGATGCAAGTCTTCCAAATGCACGCGTTGCCTCGCGCGAATTTATAAATGAATAGAAAACAACTTTATTTGGGTATGAACGGGGGTGGTAGTGCTGTAACTTATGGAGATGCAAATAAATCACTGACTTTAGTTGTTTGTTGTTGTTGTTGTTGTGATTACTATAATAGTTATTATTATTAATGTTATATTTTTGCATTTCTATAGATTTTCGAATTGATTATTCTTATTCTTTGTTATTATTATTATTATTAATATCATTATCATCATTATTGCTTTCATTAGTGTTCTGCGTTCTCATTCGTTGCTGTAGAATGTACAAAGTAATTCTACCATAGATTTTGTTCCTCATTTTGTTTTAAACAGTCAAACCTACGGTGTCAGAAAACAGCAGAATTGTGGAATCCTGGATAAGCAAAGACGCCGTGCTACAATGTCAAATGGAAGGCATGCCTCCGCCAACAATCACGTGGTCTCGTCTGGCAAAACAGGCAGAATCAACAGTTAGGGGTACAAGAGTAACAAGTAGTATTCGTTTTACGCCTAATAACCCTAAGGACTTCGAGGATTACGAGTGCCAAGGCACGAACAGTATGGGTTCTGCCACTGTGAAGATAACTGTTAAGCAACTAGGTAGGTTGACATGCGTTAGAAGAGAGGAATTCGACTCAAAGAACCTGAAATATTGGGCTATTCAAAATCAAAAGTATAAAACAAAGTATGTCTTTGGCTAGTGTATGCGGCGAAGCGGCCGAGCGGTTAATGTGCTCGACTCGTAATCCTAGGGCCGCGAGTCCGAGCCCTTTCCAGACCACTGTGTTGTGTCCTTGAACAAGACACTTTACCAGTCGACTCAGCTGTATAAATGAGAACCAGTTTGCTTGGAGCTAATCTGCGATAAATTAGTGTCAGTGTCCTGTCCAGGGGGAGTCAAAAACTCTCGCCCGCTTAACATTACAGAAACTGGTTGTAAGAACCGGCCCAATGAGCCAATAAGGCTCGAGAAAAGATTTAGCTAACTGTAGAAAGTACAACAAACTTTGTAATAAAAGTTTTTGCAATTGCGTTTAAAAAACGCTATGCATGCTTTCTTATTACACAGCAAGTCCAGTTTCTATGGCCAATAATCACATCCTGCGCGCTGATTGGCCAGTATTCGGTCCAATAACCTCGGAGGATATTGCTAGAGTTACCCAGCACAAAGTAGCCCTAGCACCCTAGTACCCCTTGCACTTTCACTTTTTAATATCGATTGTTTTACCACCCTTGAACGAAGCACTCCTTTAGATTGTTTGAATTTTAACATTAACATTTGTTACCTGGCACAAAGCTCTCGATCCCTTTGCACAGGGTTTCCCTTCCGTTTGAAAGACAACAATACTCTATGGTTGTTCCTAGGCTCGAGCCGAGCTGTACGAATCCCACGACCAAACTCCCAGCTGGCCCCGTAGCTCAGTTGGTTAGAGCGACGTAGATCTGTTTTGTAGGTCGTGGGTTTGAATCCCACCGAGGTCAGAGATCTTTTCTCTTTCCTTTATGTGGGTTTATGGGGTTCTTTGTTGATGCTGTAGATCAGCGAAACTTGGATTATAACCCGTTCCAATGGTAAAGTCTCACTTGAATCCGTATAGGTTGTGTTTACACATTTGCCACTGAAGGACATCAATATTCTATGGTTACCCTTCCGTTTGACTTAGCATCATTGTTTTTGACCCGCGAAAGAAAAGCGCTCTTGTACCCTGTTTGTGTCTCTCTCTGTCGGCTGGATCGTCTACTGTGAATGTTAACGATCGCAGGCGCCTACGCGACGCCTCCACAGCTCCCTATCCTTTGCTGCCGTCCTCATCTCAGCCTCCGTTGGGTGGTGGTCTTGGGAGAACACTTTAGAGATGTACTGTCTATATGTTTTTGCCCTCCTACCACGCCCCCGTTTGCCATGTGCTGGCTCCCACATGCAGTGTTGTTGGATCAGGTCAGCTGTGGGGCGCCACAATTGGTGACCAAGCCACTGCAGTTGGCGTGCCTGCACCGATCTTGATAAAGGCGTTTCCTGTACTGAATCAAGTAGGGTTGCGTTGGATACATGATCCTTGCGTTTGATGTTGTTCATGATTCTGAGACAAGAAGTTTGGAAGCTGTCTGTCTGGGAAATTAGGTCTTCATTTAGGATCCAAATTCAACAACAAATTCAGGAAGGACAGTTTCAGGGAGAGTGGCAGTGTGCTAGATGAACCCATGATTTGTGTTCTTTTAATTTTAGCATCAGGTTGTAAGACCACGACACAAAGCGCCCCCTCCCTCACAACGTCTGATTAAAAATATTTTCATAACCTCCATTATTTCTTCTTTAATCTCTAGTTGCTCCGGACCCTCCTGCCGTAACTAGAGTTGAACCAGATCTATCAAATATCAAAATCAGCTGGAAAGCCCTCACAGGAGTTGAAAAGCCTATTTTATCTTATTTTGTGCAAGTGCGACTAAACAATGAAGGGTCAGAAACATGGCAAAACTGTACAACTTTGTCTACATTTTGCGTTGTTGACCTGCCGTTTCACTTCGGCTACTCTATTCGCCTGTCCGCGTCTAACATTGTTGGTTATGGCCCATTTGGGGAATGTAAGTATGATATGTTTTTTTATTTGATTTACCTATTCATTTATCTTTTGATATTATATACATGTTAAGCATTCTTTGGTTCTCTGTACTAATAAGTTATTTCTTGTATCTTCTTGTACGCTCGCGTGTGTTGTTATTAGAAATGTGGCGCGTGCCGCAAATTCACAGCCACGAACTGTCTCATTTATTTTTCTTACTTTTACTAACATTTTTCTGTTTCAGAGCTCACTGTGCACAACAATGCATGCAACGTTGCGCTTAACTGAACCTTTTCGTTAAGCCACTCGGTGAAATCGTTGCATACAATGTTGCACGAGTAGGATCGGTTTCTGCTTCGCACAACGTTGCGTGTGGTGGCGCAGTACACGGTGTAATTAATCCTTCCGTTGCGCCCAACGTTGCATGCAATATTGCGGCACTGTCTAGCCATTCCTTAAGTGCCGTGTGGCTCTTCCTAAACTGTTCTACAATTGGTAAAGGAATAAATGGAGTCGAAACCAATTGTGGAATTTTACACAGTTTGGGTATCTTAACGATAAATAATAATTTTTTTGCTAATTCTAATGTCAGTAACGTTCTCACTTTATGTCTTTACTTGTTTAAATACCAGTACATATCTACAAACTAAATTACGAATTACTGCATGGCAGTGCGTGTAAGTCATATTTTTTACTTAAAACTATTCTCGGTTGTTTTAGAGTAATGTAGCTAGGAGTTTAATACACTTGAGTATAAAGTTTCATACCTCAGTTTTAAGATTAACTAAAACAAAACGTTGTTAAGCTGCTTCCTTTGCCGTTTAGACGTCGTTTTGAGAATTAAGCGTTCGCCGGAACAAATTAGCTGGAACTGTACGGTGGCCCACAAAGGAGATGCTGCAATTAAAACAAGTTGCTGCAAATAAAACGAGTAAATAAAACGATTTTCAAAGTTGCTATTTTTGCCACACGAAGAGCAAAACATGACTCCGATTATCACCAGTGGCCGAGTGAACAGGCAAGTCAGTCATGTGAGCCACGTTACAAAGCATTTTTGTTTGCAGCAACTCGTTTTTTATTTGCAGCAACTTGTTTTAATTGCAGCAACTCGTTTTAATTGCGGCATGTCCCTTTTGGGCCACCGTAGGAACTGCACCCAAGCCCGCAAAAGAATGTCCAGGGCGGGAATCCGTGTTTTTCGCTGTTGTTAAAGATCGGGGGCAGCTCTTGTGAAAACTCTAGTACTAGTAAGACATTGCCATTGAAAATTGACGTACAGTTAGTTCCACGGTCGTAAAACAACCTTATGTTCTTTTGCAGTAAGCGTAACAGTCACCACGGTTCAAATGAAAGTCCCCAACGAAGGCCAAACAGCGGCAAAGTTAAGAGAGGAAATTGAAAAAGAGGTTGGTAGAAAATATATAAGCTTACTTGTCTCCGTCACAAACAACTGAAGTCAATGTTAATATGCAATTACCAAAGCCGGCCGCATACTTGCGATAGCATGCGATTTTCGTCGCATGCAACCAAAATTGTTTGATACCACGTCAATTTCATTTGCTGTGTGATTGTGACTGCCAGCGATACTCGAGAGTCTTTAAATGGCGCCTGTCAACTTTCAAGCTGTGGCCACATTAGTTTTACTTGTATTACGACGTCGAACGAGGAGAAGGCGTATACACGCAATGTTTGACCGAATCAAAGGCTTTTGAGAGGCGATGAACATGAAGTTGTTCAAAATCTCAAAAGAGAGTTAATTTTGAAAGACAGAATATCTCCAGAGTCATTTGACTCATTGCTTTAGATTTTAGGACCGTCTATCCGAAATCATGACACCTCTTACGTAAAGCAAAATCTGCGGTAAAGAAATGTCAAGAATCTACGGCTGCTTGCCCGGCCAGTTTTGAAGCAATGTCACATGATTCAAAGCTGATGTCCCATTGGTAGTTTGGATATTTTATGTCGCAGGTTGTCGCACAATCATCGCAAATTTGATCCATGCAAACCTTATTGTATGCGATAGATATTGCATCACAGGTCCCATCATATGCTTTCACGAAAGCATTCGGCGGGCTTTATGTTATTAAAAGGTTAGAATAGCTCCTCCTACTTTCACACCTACCAAATTTCAACCCTGCCTTACAAAATGGCGGTCGAAACAGACTTCCCTATCTGAAACACTAATATTTTGCGTTTTAAATTAAAAAGTCTGTCGTGAAATATTTCATAACAAATAAGAACATCTTTTTGTTGTACAGGGAAGGAAAGCTATTTCCGTTTCAATGTCGTTAGCGAATAGATTTGTACTTTCTAAGCCACTTCACACGGTAAAGCAAGAGATGATGGCTCGACGGCGTCTAAATGATAGCAGAAGTGTAAAACCCTAGGAGGCCTACTTCGAGTCCTTTTAAAAGTCGCCTTAAGTCACTTCAAATCCCTTTAAATCGCATTCATTTTTCACAAAATTTTTCCTTAAATCGCCTCAAATGGTAATAAGTCGCAGTCATTTTTGGAAATGTTTTTCCTTAAATCGCCTTAAATTGCCTTAAATCGCACTAAGTCGCAGCCAATTCTTACCCCATTTTTCCTTAAATCGCCTTAAGTCGTCTTAAATCGCACTAAGTCGCAGTCATTTTTCACCCCATTTTCCCTTAAATCGCCTTTAGTCCCCTTAAATCGTACTAAGTCGCAGTCATTTTTTACCCCATTTTTCCTTAAATCGCCTTTAGTCCCCTTAAATCGTACTAAGTCGCAGTCATTGTTCACCCCATTTTTCCTTAAATCGCCTTAAGTCGTCTTAAATCGCACTACGTAGCAGTCATTTTTCACCTCATTTTCCCTTAAATCGCCTTTAGTCCCCTTAAATCGTACTAAGTCGCAGTCATTGTTCACACAATTTTTCCTTAAATCGCCTTAAGTCGTCTTAAATCGCACTAAGTCGCAGTCATTTTTTACCCCGTTTTTCCTTTAATCGCCTTAAGTTGCCTTAAATCGCACTATGTCGCAGTCATTTTTCACCCCCACTTTTCCTTAAATCGCCTTTAGTCCCCTTAAGTCGCACAAGTCGCTCTAAGTCGCGGCAACTTAAGGACCCGGAGCCCACCCCTTTTATGCCGGAACGTCGTGTTAAAACACAAACCACGCTTAGAAACAGAATCGATCCGATATCTCTCTAACTTTGTTTGTTTTTATGCAGATGTGGAATGCCTACCAAAACGTAACTTTTCTAACGGGTGTTAGGGTGACTAACTTCAGGTATGTTTGCTGAATGCATCTTAATTCCTCATCTTACTTAGCTCGTTCGAATACTTAACAAGTCAACTCAAAGCTAATACCGAAATAAGATTATGGAACGAAGCGTTAAAGTTAGTTACCGTTGCTAGACATTTATTTTTCAATATTTGTTAATTCTAAAACAGGGGTTTTGAACTACAAAAATAAATGAAAAAACTGCAGTTTTCGTAGTCTACAGTTCAACGTTCTTATTCCATTTTGTGGTATTTTGGCGAATCACTTGTGTGATGGCAATTGTGCTAATCAATAAACAAATGATCAGCGCTCCAGCAGACTTCTATATATGATAATTAACCAACCAACGACTCACCGTCAGAGTAAGCGAATTTAATTCTAAGTTCCTCTTCTGATAGACCTTTTTCAAAAATGGCGGCGACTTTAATATTTTTTCTGTGTGCATTCAAATTAACCTGGTTAACCTCGCTCTTGAGTTAACTTTCAAATAAATATGTCATTCAAACGGCGAGGCCAGTAAACCTATTTGAATGCACACGTAAGAATGTTAAAATTGCTGTCACTTTTAAAAAAATACCAATAACGTCAATATAAGTATTAGCAACCAGTGCAATAACATTAAGATCATGGAAAAGTTAACAGCATTTACTAACCGATGGCGAGTTCTTCACGGGGAAAACTCTGACCGAGATCTTGACGTACGGACCGAGCGTAGCAAGTTTTATACCACAAAACCGAGGTCTGAGATTTCCCAGTTAAGAGCGAGCGAATGAGATAAATAAGTTATTTATTATTTGGATTGTTCGAGTTAGTTGTAGTATTTTAAGAAGAAAGTAAATAGTCCATTAAGGTAACCAAGCGTCTACATGAAACAGAGGCAAAGGTTGTCCTGGCACAGTTAAAGACGTGGAAACGATTATCTGAGAAAGAAACTTATTAGCATGTCTATTATTTCGATTTCTCTAACTGTTTCATGACAATTTTCGCCTCGGTCTCATGTAGAAGCTTGGTTACCTTTCAGAAACCGTGAAATGGTTCACCTAACCGGGGCTGTATCAAAGTGACCACAGTCGTAAGCAACAAACTCAACACAATTATGTTCGGTTAAAAAATGTTTGGAAAAAAATGGAAGGCTTTTCTACTTTCAAGAAAGTTCAATTTATACAACGTTACAAAGCTTGTAATGTCTGCGGTAGTTACAAGAAAACCCTGCACGTTAAGCAGCCAATCAAATTGCAGGCAACAAAATACTTTTATCTGTAGCCTACTACTGTATATTGTTTGGCCAGGAATCAATTTTGTAAAACAACCGAGTAATTCATGATGTCATAACTTGAGACACCATTATTGCACCAACCGAACACTAAGTTAGTGTAATGGTATTGAAACGTTGCATAGTGACCAAGTTTCATTGTTTATTTCATTTAGCTTTGAAGTGTTATTTCCTTTAGGGTGAGTCACTCTACTTCATTTAGCGTGGATTTTTGTTTCATTTAGCGTTGTTTTTTATTTCATGTAGCAATGGTATTTTGTTTAGCATTTAGCATCGTTCAAACACGTCGTTTGTCTTCGCTTCCATTCCAAAACATTCACTCTAATAACTCTGTTGCAAACTTTCTTCTTTCTTCGTACTGTTCCTGAGTGGAACTCGCTCCCTCCATTTGCCCGCAGCGCCAACTCCCTGAACTCGTTTAAGCATCAACTGGACCAGATCAACATTTCAGAACTTCCCTGTACTAACCACTATTATGACTAGCCGTCTGATCCCCCTGCGCATCATACACTATGTTTGAAGTAATAATGACTATGAAAAAGATGGTGTTGTTGATAATGGCAATGATATTAAATGTGATGATGATGATGAAGATGAAGTAATGGTGAAGGTGATGATGAGGGTGATGATGATAATGAAAAAATGATGCTTGATAAACACGTTTCGCATTTAAAAAGATTTACAATCTGCTGAAAAATAGTTACAGGCTTCACGTTTCTATCGGGGTCATATCCCCTTTAACGGAAAGTTTACAAGATTAAATAAATCGCTAAATGGAATTAAAATTATTTTGCAACATTCACGACGTTGCGGCTGTGGTCTACGGCCTTCATCAGGTTACTGATTGTCACGTGACCTAACTTGTGGTAACATGACCATAACACAATTTTTTTTATTTCCAGTAAGCGATCTATTTTATCTTGTAAACTTTTCACAGAACTGGATGGATGAACACTTTCATTATCCCCTTAGGGAAGTTTGTGCAGCAACAGTTTAGATTTAGATTTACCTTACTTCATTTAACGGTGAGTCGGGGGGGGGGCGGTGGGGAGGGGGGAGAGAACAAGAGCGAAGAAGCAACTGAAAGGTTATGTCTTTCAACTTCTTTTCATGTTGCTATGATTTTTGAAGCTAACTTCAACTCATTGTTACAGTGCTTCCGGGGAGGGAACAGTGATTGTCACTGTTCATCTGATTCACGAATCAAACATAAAACAGCCACTCAAGCCATTAGAGAGAGAAATAGAAGATGGCTACTTGGGGAATACTAGTGTGACTCTTGTTAACCTTTCACCAGCGGGTAAGTCTATCATCATGTAGTTGGAGAATTGTTTTTCAACAAAAGCTTCATTGTTTTGTGTTATGTGATTGTTAGAACGCCGAGCCATGTAAACAGTCCATATAGCTGCTTTGCTGTTTTACAGTATTGCTCAGTTTTGTTCTGTATAATAGGTACTGCATATATTGGAAATGCATTTTTTGGTACTGCATATATATATATTGGAAATGCATATTTTGGTACTGCATAGAGTGGTACTGCGTATATTTATGGGAAATGCATATATTGGAAATGCATATTTTGGTATTGCATGTAGTGGTACTTCATATATTGGTAGTACATCGATTGGTACTGTACCCACTGGTACTGCATATATTTGTACTGCACATGTTGGTATATATTAGCTTTTAAGCTAAAACTCATCTGCTCATTGATGCAACCCACATCCTGACCGAATTACAAAACACTTAAACCGATAGATCAGATATATATCACTCAGTTTTTAAGTTAATTTTCTCGAAATGGCATGGTGCTAGTTTTTGCCGCCCGCTTTCTAAACACGTTACACAAGATAGTCAATTTTTATAGAAGAGCAAGAGAACAAAGTTTATTAAATTTTCAATCTTAAATATTGCGATTCTTGCGTTCTGATAGGTTCATTCAATCTCGGTTATCAGCTCATATTAGGAGTTCACCAAATATGGAAACTGACTGTAGTGTTTGCAAAGCCAAAAAATAGGTTCTGAATAAAGTTTAGCTGTTATTTTTAAGTATGGAAGAGTTTAGAAAACTAATTAAATTTAATAAAACAATTATTCCATTCGCGCTTGTTGGATATGAGATGATTTATAGCAAACTCGGCGCTACGCGCCTCGTCGGCTATTTACCATCTCATATCCAACAAGCGCGAAAGGAATAATTGTTAAATATCCTGATCGTTCCTTGTTGTAGGTACAGGAAAGAGAACCAGCATGGCCGTAGACACAATGATTGGTATCATTATACCTTGCTTCGTTGTTCTCTTGATCCTCATCATTGTACTGCTACTGGTATACCGTAGGAGAAAACGACGTAAAGGTGGGTCTGATAGAGTTAGATAGAACCAGATATCACTTATAAATTATTGGTAAAAGGAGATCTGATGATAGCCACTTGGGAAACACTAGTGTGACTCTTGTTAACCTTTCACCAGCGGGTAAGTGTACCATCTTGAAGTTAGAGAATTGTTTTAGCAAAATTTTCAGTGTTTTGTATAATAGCTGTTTTGCTGTTAACACATTAGCTTGAACAAAGCTGAACACAAAACGTCGTTAGTTGTAGACCTTTCTACTTCACATTCGAAACAACAAAAACAAACCAATTTCGTCGTTTCCATTTGAATAGCTAGAAAATACAATTTTGTTTTTTTATAACACATAGTAAGATTGTTGGTTTCTTGCCAAGCTCACATTCATCAAGTGTGCTCTAGGTCCAAAGATATTGAACATTTCTTCAGTTACCCTAGCCCAGTTCTTTATTTAACTACCCTAGTCAAAAACTTATGTATTAGAACGGGAATGTGTTTACAATATAAGGTGTAATTTACCCCTCGAAAATACATTTTGTGCGCAGACGCGCGTTTCATACCCTCTTTTTAATTGATTATGTTTTTTTTTCAGTTAGTCAATAGAGTGTTCATTTCTTGCTTGTCTTACCCTAGAATCTTTTGCTTTCCAATCTGCCTAAAACGTACTGTCTTCCAAAGTTAATACTTTCTCTTTTCTTTACAGTTACAGCAGAGGAAAACGTCAAGAAAGTTTCATCGGATGAAGTCGATGCCTTAAAGTAAGCACAAGTTATCTTTTAAACAAATTTTTGCGTCTTAATAAAGATTTGGTGGTCAGGAGAAAAATAAGTCGCCATTTCTTGCTTTCTAAGGTTACGTGTTAGATTATAGAGTTCAGGATTTTGTGAATGAAGAAATGTTTATCTTTACTTTAGGTATTCAGCTGATGGATGTAGCATTAGCAGCCTAAACGAGAAAGAGCTAGAAAATCAGCAACGGGCGGTGAGCATTTTCTTCTTTGCTTCTTAACATTTGAAACATAACCTCGTCTTTAGGTATGCTCCATAACAAGAATTTGCGAGCACGTTTAAGGCTAATCATAACCGTTCTGATATCGCAGGAATATTTCTCACAGCAGAAATTGAAGATTTTTATTTTTGAATCGTGTGAAAAATAAGTTATGAGGTGGATATATAGGCGAAAAAACAACAAGAAATGAAGAGATAAAAATGTGTGAAAAGAAATGTATAAAAGACAACAGGGTCAGAAATATCAGAATGGTTGTTATAGAAGCGTTTTTAAAATTATCCGAATGAAATTAGGGAAGAAATGGTATTTTAATGGAACCCAATTTTGCTGGGGGAGGTGGTGGGTGGTGGCACATTACAGTGCCCGAAGTGTGAATATATGTGAATCCCGAATTTTGGCTTTGCGACAATCGCTGCCGCCGTTGATGAGGGATTCATGAACAAAATGGAAATAGAGAAACAAGAGAATCTAAAATGGCGAGAGACTGCTTTAGAAAGATTGTTGCCGCGTATGTTATGCAGGAGGTGCTTAAAGCCAGATGCGCTAATATATATTAACTGGTTACATGCAGTGAGATCACTGAATACAATGAATTAGGTTAGATGCGTTGGAGTTAATTTACAGGCTTTAAAATGCAGATCTACTTAAACCAAAGACTAATTGAAACGAGGAAAGTACTCCTCTTGTTATCCAATTTCGATCTTATATAAAACAATTTTCGAGGCTATTTTATAACTCAAAATTCTATGGATTTCTTTGGAATGGAAATGTGGAAATCAATTTAGAGGTTTTAAATTTAAGATTATCTAAACCAAAGACTAATTAAAACAAGGAATGTACTCCTCTTGTTATCCAATTCCAATCTTAGAAAAAAATGTACAACCATTTTCGGGGCTATTTTATAACTCAAAATTCTATAAATTTCTTGGAATGGAAATGTGGAAATCAATTTGGAGGTTTTAAAATGCAGATCTACTTAAACCAAAGACTAATTAAAACAAGGAAAGTACTCCTCTTGTTATCCAATTTCGATCTTATATATAAAACAATTGTCGAGGCTATTTTTTAACTCAAAATTCTATGGATTTCTTTGGAATGCAATTCTGGAAATCAATTTAGAGGCTTTAAAATGCAGATCTACCTAAACCAAAGACTAATTAAAACAAGGAAAGTACTCCTCTTGTTATCGAATTTCAATCTTAGATGAAATGAACAACCATTTTCGGGGCTATTTTATAACTCAAAATTTTCTGATTTCTTTGGAATGGAATGTGGAAATCGTGAAACTAACTTAATTGGTACACACAAAACAGTTTCTACACCAATTAATATTGAAATATTGGTTTCTGTAATTAACCTATGTTGATGTGAAACATCCAGACGGACACCCAGAAAAGAAAGACAGCTCTGACGGACACCAAATCTTGGTCCCTGACGTGCGTTTTCTCTGTCAATTGCTGTATTTAAGTCTCTATAAGACAGACAACTCTCTAAAGGATAGTTAAGGCCGGTCCCGAAGGTGTCTGTATTAGAGAGGTTTCATTGTATTGGCTAAAAAATTGAAATATCTAAATTATGCACTTTGTATAGAGTGAGCTAGACTTCCTTGTTACACTTGCTATTTACAGGAGAAGCGACCAGGTTTTCTGGAGGCCGGCACAGAGGGACCCGATGATCCCAGTACCGAATGGTTAGGGTCAGCTGATCCAGGCGGAAGTGGAGCAGGTTTCTACAACTCACAACTCAACAGACCAGATCCTTTTAAACCTCTGACACGTGATGGGTACGAGAAGACCAGCTCTGGACCAAATACATACCTCCCAACGGAGTATGCTGACTTGAAGAACAAGAGTGGAACGGACAGAGTCTATGCCGAACTCGTTTGGCTTGAAAAAAATCGTAAGCCCAGAAACCGCCTACCAAGTATTCGGCCAAGAAAGCCCTCCACCTCTGAAACAAAATACAGTCTCGCAGAAATGCTGAAATCTCGAGAAAGTGGAGAAATTGGTGAAAATTCTGAGAAAAGTGCTGCCACAAACGATCCCATAAAAGAAAACGAATAAGCAAGTGAAAAGCTTGTGCCAAATATAGTTTTTGTCCTACAGACAATGCACATAATCCACAAAAACAGATATACACAGTTGAACTTTGGATTGCAGCGATTTTTCGGGAGTGATGCCATTAAGGAAATTATAAAACTATACTTGGCTGTATGTAAATATAATTTGTAAAAAGACATTTAAGGAATTTTTCACAAATGTTGGTTATTTTAACTTATTCTTTCGTGCCTATTCAGAATAGATTTGATAGCCTCGTTCTCGGATTAAACTTTCAAAAGAATATACGTTACCCACAGCGAGGCTAGTTTGAATGCACACAAAAGAATATTGAAGTCACCGCCATTTATGAAAAAGGTTTTCACCTTGTGTGTAAAAACAGAGCAATTTCGTGTTGTGTAGCGTGCTAAATTTAGGACTCTGGATTTTAATGTTTTTGACCACGCTACAAACAGACTGACTGAGCGGTTCAACACAGACGACTAGAACTAGCTTTGATTTGTTAAGAAAACTAAAACAATGATTTATTTGATTAATATGGAAGTTTTGCAACTTGGTGTTGTAAAGAATGAAGGAAACCGCTTCTCAAATTTGAGTGATCAGAAAAAATTCTGAGTCACTGACAGGAATCGAACCCGCAACCCTCTGATTACCGGTCAGATTACAACACCAAGTTGCAAAACTTCTACACTAATCATTTGATAATATGATACAGCATATAACTATTGGGCATACCGAGCTAGCAGATGCAATACGTGTGTCCAGCGGGAATAGACAAGAACTTATCCTGTGACTCGGCTCCCCACGCGAGTCTCTGTAGCTCAGTGGGTTGAGTATCTGACCGGTAACCAGAGGTTTGCGGGTTCGATTCGCGTCAGTGAATCAGAATTTTTTCTGATCAATCAAACTTGAGAAGCGGTTTCCTTCATTCTTTAATGAATTATTTGTTCTGGTCACATTACGAAATGCTATTGGTTTCTAAAACCAACTTATCAAAAAGAAAATGGAAGGCATTCTCGTTACTTTAACCTGGAGTAGAATATTCTTTGACTGCAAGGTTCGCCTTCGCTCTGTCCTTAAACTTTATTCTACAAATATTGTTATTTTAATTAAAAAGATTCCAGAGCAAATGCTCCACGATTGATGCTGAAAAACCTAAACCAAATGGAAAACACCCTTCAGTGTTAAAGTTGAAGTGTATATATCATATCAATTTATATAGTTCCTTGTCATATTCAAGACATTTCAAGTCATTTTCTTCAGAGTGAAATTATCCAAGAAACTGGATTTTCTTGTGGTTGCCGTTTAAAAATTGTGGGACACAAGTGTGACATATCACAAAAATTTAAGCAACATTTCTCTCCTGTATTTAAGTGCTCCTTAGCTGTTTTAAAACTCTTTATGTATCACAACAATACGTTTAAAAACATTAGTTTAGGATTCCCTGAATGTACTTTCTAAAGCAATTTTCTTATTACTATTCTACACAAACAAAAATACTGTAGAGCACTAGTCACTTCAATTGCGGCCGCCATGTTGCACTGACTTCTGACGTCACAATGTCAAACTGTCAAATGAACCAGCTCTATTGCCTTGTTAACGTTCGGACTGTTTTGAAGATATTATTTTTTGTACAATTATATATCAAGTAAAATAAAAAACGTTTTCTTTTTTGACAATTTTAAAAACTGTTCTATTTCTTCTGTAACAAATTGCAATGCTACGGATCAGAACACAAGCACAAAGATGGCGGCTCCCTTAGCGTTCACCTTTGCACGTTTTGTAAACTATCTTTAACGATACCATGATGAGACGTTCTAGAAGTTCTCTTTTCTGGAATACCTAAACATAACCTTAGAAGTATAAGAAATAATTTTGTAGCGAGGTTTCCCTTAACTTTCAATTTTCTGTAGTCCGTATTTACGGATTAAGAGCATTTTTGCACTTTGGTCTCCTTGCGTTTGTTATGCAGTGTCTTTAGTTTCCTTTTTATCAAACGTTGCTAACATTAAATACAATTTTGAATAAAGGTGTTCAAACGTTAGAATGAGCTGCACTATCTTGGTTTCCTTCCCCATAACCTATATTATAATAGAAATTAAAATTCGGGGAAAGTCAAAGGAAACTGAAGTCCGTGCATCTCGTTCGTGTAGAGGAAGTCTTATCAATTTTCACTTGAGATATCTAGCAATAGAACTGGTTACGTTGCTCAAAAAACTAAGAGTTCAAACAATTTTTCAATTAGGACTTTACTTATTCACTTTATATTTTACATCGCTAGAGCAGAAAACACCAGTAAAGGCCCCATATGTGCATGATAGCATTTTCGCCCAAAACATTTTTGAATTTTTTGCAAAAATTGTCAGTTTTGCCAATCATCGCGCGCGGCGACATTGAAATCCAGATTCGCCCTCTAGCTCTTTAAAATGTAGTTATTGTGGATAACCTTCACTTTGTTTTTGACAACATTGAACTAAGCCTGTAACAGTAAAATTTCTAGGTTAAAACAAAGTTGTTGTTGATACTACTCGGTCTTTGCTTTGTCACTCTAGATTTTATAGAGATTGTAACTAATTTCCAATTGCAAATTACTATCTCACAAATGAAAACTGCAAATTCTTATAAATGAAGTTTTAGACTTGCGTATACATAACCATTGACATCCGTGAGCTTTTATAAACTTGTTCCTTAAGAATCTCTGCGTTTTAATAATGGTTTTAAAAGATTACGGTGGCCCGTAAGGGACATGTGCACGAGCATTTATTCCATCGCAAGTAACTTTTAAAGTACTCACAATTGTAAGTTACCAACTCGTTATTACAATAGCAAGAAACACAAAATTGTAGTTTTTTTAAAGTCGTCTCATATTTAGGGATAATATACTGGTTCACAATTTCTACTAAGCGTCTACTGCCGCCAGACAATTGCACCCAATCTTAAACATTTGACCCCAATCACCCCATGTGGTTGTTGGCTCCAACCCCACCCATGCAGTGTATCTGCTGACCCCAGCAGCACCGTTCTAATGTGCCTGCTTGCCCCAACCTCACCCATATATTTGCTCGAACCCCATCCACCAAATGTACGTATACCTGTTCATGTTGACGTCTATAGCAACGTTCATATATACCTGTTGCCCCTCCTCCTTCATCCCATCCATCCAATGAGCCTATTGGCCCTAATATTACCCGAATGTGCTTGTTGGCTCAAACCCCACCCGCCCCGTGTACGTATACTGTTGACGTGACGTGACACCTACGGCAATATCCCAATGTGCCTGTTGACGCCTCTTACCCCCCACCCCAGCCAACCCAATGTGTCTGCTGGCCCCAACATTACCCTATGTGCGTGTGCTTGTTGGCTCAACCCTGCCCACTCATGATCGTGTATGTATACTTGTTGACGCCTATACGGCTATAGCAACGTTTCACGTACCCATCCAATGTGCTTATTCAAAAATTCCACTAGCTCTACAACCAACCAATTAAAAACCCTTTTGGAAAACCTGCTTTTTAACAGCAATGTCAGCTTTTGTTATTGAAACTTTCGTATCTTCCCATCAAACAAACGACGCATCAAACATTTATCTTTATTCAATGCTCTGTGCTACATGAGCGAAGCTCTGGTTGATCAAGAGCAGTCTTTCGTAGTTGATCGTTGTGTAGCTTTTTCCGGTACACCTTCCGTTGCCCTAGCAACCAAAAAAGAATGTTCATGAAACCAGAGCTACCACAACATCTTTTGTCTAACAAGACACAGAACTAGAAAATTACCGACATTGATCAAAAGTTTTTGAAATATTTTAGTATTTATAGTATGTAGACACTCTGAAGTTTGTACAAATCGATGCGACAAGATCGAGAGCAAGGTATACAATTTGATGAGAGATATGCAGTAAAATTATACTTTGTCACCAGATCACTGTCTTGTCTATAACCGTACTATATGAATTTGATAACATAAATAGAAATATACAGATAGTATATTAACAGTGTATATATAATGAATCAAAACTTTAACTGACTTTATGTAGCAAATCTGAATGGTTCTTGGTGTAACGATTGAGGTCCTAGTGAAAGAGAAAAGTTAGCAAGGCGGATCTGAACATTTACAAACAAAGCCGCACCAAAACTCTCTGGAAATACACTACCATGGTCTTAGCTAAAGTTCACTCTAGCGCTTGAACTTAAATTCTTCATAAACAAGAACTATGGCAAAAATCGTGTTCGAAAGAAAAAAGGAAAAGAAAACGTCCAAAACACTCAAGAATACAACTGGTCTTTGGGCCATACCCAAGCGACGTAAGTCCAAAGAACAACGGTCTAAGACTCCAAGAGGATAGTGGTGGGCCGAGACCAGAGGCACAGGGATACATGAAAGGCCAAGAGGCGTATGCAAATGGAACAAGACTTGTCTATTCGGGAGGAGACACCCCAGTCCAAAGGATGGGAGAGGGCACAATTAGCTTGCACATGCGTCACACATGCAACGATAGCTAAAGGCGTCGTCAAGTCCAGAGCAAAGAGGCGTAGACTAAGTCAGAGGTACCACAGTAGCGCTTGCTCCTGGGCCACCATCCGGTTGCATTGAAGTAAAGTTGCGCTTGGACAGAGAGCTTTGGGTAGTGAGCCACTGAAGACCAGAAAATTTCGTCGAGTTTGTTTTCTTATACTTGCATTTACTTTTACGTTAGAAAGACTTCACAGTATTAGAGTTACGGTTTTAGAAATAATTCACGAATCTCTAAAGCTTAAATACTCTTTGTTGTTGAAAGGGTTTTTAGAAGCTTTCAATCAAGAATGTTTCGCCGCTGAGTTGCAGTTTATAAGGTGGTTGGCCAATTTTCATGTTTTCTTCCCATCTGAATAATAAAATCTAGAGACCCTTTAATTTGCTTATGCTCGTACAATTGGACTTATACAATCGGACAATTTGAAACTGATTTATGCTCAGTCGGTGAATACAAATGAAAACTATCGTAAGTTACAAAAGCTTAGCAACTGCGATGCATTCACTTAAGATTCAAGAAAGCTGGTACCTCATTTGATTGCCGCAAACACTCAATCTGCTTGTTAGATTTCCTGAGAGAGTTAACCAAAGGCAAAAAGAAACCTTTAGAAATAGCTATAAGTTTGACTGTCACATATCAAATTTAAAGTAAAGCCGGTAAATATCAAATATAACTAGAAGTTGACCGTTACCGAATGTTAGGTTCAACACTATACGGACACACTTTTTTCCCGATCACGTCTACTTCAAGTCTATTTCGATTTCATTTTGCTTAACTCTAACTCAAAGTAACTCCTAGATGTGAAACTTAAATACATTGATTATACGTACCTAAAGCAACTAATGCGAGTTCATGTCAGCTCAACTTATATAGTGAAGTCACTTTATAAACTACAAAAATGTCATCAACTTTAACTAAATTATTTTCACACTCCAAACTTTCAATCTATATCGGAATAACTAAACCACCACATGGTTTTTTCTGTTCTTTACACACGGTTCTTACCTTTTTTGAGCTGTCAATTGCAAGGGTCAGTCTATTAATTTAGGTGGTACAAAAGTGTCACGGCGCTTAACGTCAAGTGGTATAAAAGAGCTTGAAGCGTTCATCAAACTGTCTTGCATACTAATTACGTACATCGGTCCAAAATTGCACGTTGGAATTTTGTTGTTGCGGCACTCGGTTTTGTTAATTACCAGTTTGGACTTTCGGTCAATTATTCTTGGCTTTCAAAGTAATTTCAATTATGCTAAACAGCGGAACAGGCAGGTTAATTGAAAACAACAGACTAGGGATGGCTACAAAACGAAGACAAAAGTGACCCATATGCAAAAATGAAACCAATTGCTTCAAAGCTTTTTCGAAATAGCTTAAAAAAACTCAAACACGACTCTTTACTGGATTAAAGCAAGGAATAACAAGACTTGTGGTTTTAAACAATTTTAGCCAGGGTCTTCGTTTTGTAATCCCCCCCCCCCATAAAAAAATACTCTCCAAATCGTTTGAAGCAGAAGAAGCAGAAGAAAGGAGCATATGTGTGCATATGTCCTGGTAACCTCCAAAACTAGCAAAACGTTCGATCGAGAGTTGTTCGTTCGGAAGAGAACTAGATACCGTTCTATACTCAATGAGGTATATTACAAACCTCCTTTTTAGAAGTTTCTCCCGATATATATAAAGGAAAGTAAAGAGAGAGCGATACGGAGAAAGAAAAAAACGAAGAAAAGAGAGGAGGGCCCGAGATCGAGAGATGGCAAGGCCCTCCTCTCTTTTCTTCGCTTTTTTCTTTCTCCGTATCGTTCCCTCTTCAATTTTCCTGAAAAACCCCACTAAAATTAAAAATACAACATTTTAAAAAGTTTTTTATTTGTTAGGGAAGAAGTCAAAACAATGATATTTTTAAGGAACCCAATTTTGTCGGGGGAGGTGGTGGGTGGCGGCACAT
>JAOBAT010069759.1:0-22210 GCA_026413305.1 Hydrozoanthus tunicans | reverse complement strand
TACGGTTCTTATAAAATGCCCCTTGGGTGGGGGGGGGGGGGGTACTCCTGGGTTAAAGAGAACAGATAAGGACAACCGTCGGAAAAGTCCCAAAAAATACCCTAAAAATACCAAGGCACAAGAATTTCCGCCGTAAAAAAAACATCTCGGTATAAAAATTACCACGAAAAACATCGATTGAAAGTTTGTATTTTCCCCTGGATAGCTGGCGGCCGGCGGGTCAGCGCTAAGTCCCCTCGTGTTGCCCTGAACGTGATATGCAGTAAATAAAGGAACACGCGTAATAGGGCGTTCGCCAAAGCCAAAGGACTTTTTGCCCCTGATTCTTTTGAACTTCGCGTAAGATAAGGGGCTCTTGGTTTTACACAGAACTTTCTTTAACAGCCCCTACGCTAAAAATTACCGGACTGACTGTTTTACTGTTTTAACCCCTCGACGGTTACAACTACCACCCTCCCCCCTAACGGTCACATTTACCAATCAACACCCCCCCGGCCCGGGTTTCAAATCAGTTAATTTAAGGGTTGGTGCTAATCGGCCTTTGAACAAGGTTTCCACAAAAAATTTTCAAATCGTCTCAATTATTGAGTGACTCTATAAAACCTCGAACAAAAGTTTTGAAATTTCGTGGCTTTACTTTGTTAACTTTGAATAAATTGACGTTACAATTATACAAGAAACGAAAATGTTTTTTAAAAGTATATGCGCCGCAATTTGCGCCGCACGCTCTCATTCTCGTCCCCAGAGCCCCTCGCTGCCGGCGGGGCCCTCGCGCACGCTCTAAGAGTTAGAGGGTCTGGTAATGAGAGGCAAACGACCAATCATAAGCGTGAGATAAAAAACTCTGCATTTCTATTGGCTAGTTATTTATATTACAAGCGGAGTATAAAAACCTTGCGGAACCTGTCACATTCTATTTTCGGCAGGTCAGTATAACACATTGTCGCACTCATGAAGAACTTCATTTTGTCAGGGACGTACTTCTGTATTTCTCGGTGCTTTCAAAATGGCGAATTATGTGAAACTTGTTGTTGTGGGTGATGGAGGTGTCGGCAAATCTTGCCTCCTTATAAGCTATACAACAAGCAGTTTCCCCTCGGAATATGTCCCAACAGTATTTGACAACTACTGTGGTAATTCTATTTATGATGGCGTTTCTTACTGCATCGGTTTGTGGGACACTGCTGGACAGGAAGACTACGACCGTTTGAGACCTTTGTCTTACCCACAAACTGATGTATTCCTTCTGTGTTTCGACATCAGTAGTAGAACATCATTTTTAAACGTTAAGGAAAAATGGGTGCCAGAGTTGAGACACCACATGCCTCATACGCCGATTTTGTTGGTGGCAACGAAGATAGATCTCAGATCGCAGTAAGTAAAATTACAAGAAACTGTCTTTGCTCTCATTTTTGAGTTCTGTTGAGACGGTTACTATATCACTCTATTCTTATGTATTAATTTTTGTTTAAAAGACTTGGTTTGAGCTTTCTTGTTTGTGTGTTTCTTTCAAATAGTTATGATTTAAAGTTTAACCCTTAGCATAATTATGTAGAAAAGATTCTATTTGATATATTTGACCTTTGAGAATACATGTTATTTTGAGTTTTGATAACAGTAGTAAAGTTAAATTATCAGCTAAAAAAGTTTCAAATGTTAAATGGTTGAGATAGAGACAGGTTTAGTTTAAGAATACAACATTCATTTATTCAGACTTTCAGGATCAGGGTAATATATATTTACTTTTTTTCTGAAACTCCTTTTGTGCAGACATGCAGACAACGAGCTGGTACTTAGTGGAGAAGCACAGCAGCTCGCCAAGGAACTGGACCTTGTGTATGTTGAATGCAGTGCACTGACTCATCATAGGGTAGAAGATGTCTTTGAAACAGCAATCAAGACTATGCTAGCTAGCCCAGAGAGGTGCAAGGGTTCAGGGTTTGGAAGCAGGCTTTTTGGTTTCATTTCAAAGAAAAAATCTACCAAGAGGGAGCCTGAGCCTCCAGTGATGCCGCCTGCAGGTTTGTTCATCATTATCATCATCATCTTCATTTAACGTCCGTATTTTCCTCATGAGGTTGGACAGGCGATGACCCTTCGCCACTGAACTCTGTCCTCCACTAGATATTTCTCTATTCCCAAATTCTCCATATCTTCTGTAATGCACCTCCTCCAGCTCTTCTTGGGTCTTCCCACTGGCCTCCTTCCAGGGACTTCCATCATCATAGCTCTCCCTATAGTGCTCTCGTCTCCTGCTCTCTTCACATGGCCAAACCATTTCTATCTGTTCCTCCGAAGTCTACTCTTTATGTCTTCTAATTTACATCTCTTCAGAACCTCCTCACTTGGCACTCGGTCCCACCATCTCACTCCGGCTATGTATCGTGGCTACAAAAAAATTAATTGCAAACACCATATACTTGAATATATTAACAAATGCCAGGTTTAGAATTGGAATTCTTGCAGTTAGACTGCCAACAGAAACAATTACTTGTTGAAGTTAATAATCTGTGTTTTGTTAAAGTTAATGCTATGTTTTGTTGTTACAACTATAACCTTCTGAAACACCCACATCGTCAGGTATTAACTGTACTGTGTTTTTATACAGGTCTTGCACCACAGATTGAAATTCAATCTTCAAGTATTGCTGTTGACTTGAAGAAGCTGATGAATGAGGCAGAATATGCAAATGTCCTCCTCAAGTTTCATGAGAACTCTACACCATTACAAGCTCACAAGGTTGTCCTAAGTGCAGCTTCAAGTATGTTCAATAACATTTTCTCTCAATCCAACCATTCTTCCCACTCATTTCCAGAAAACTTTATCGAAAACTCATCTTGCAGTTGTGCAAGAAATAATGAACCTTTAAAGGAGCCTTGTGATGGTAAAATTGAGGTGACGTTTAACAGCAAAGTCGCCAAAGAGTTTTTTGAACCAGTTTTGGAGTTCCTTTATACAGGATTGCCAGATTTTGGGGACAACCCAGACAAGATACTTGTGGCAGAAGTTTTGAAGCTTGCAGAAATGTTTCATCTGTCATGGCTTGTTCAGATTTGTCTTAACATTCTTAAAGAGGAAGACTTTCTTAATCCAAGCATCGGTACTTATCTTAATGACGAGACAGGTCGAACAATGAAAGAACTGTTTATGGATAAGGAGAACTTGTCTGATGTGGTGTTCTCTGTGGAAGGGCGGCTGGTTTATGCTCACAAGACAATACTGATGGCAAGGTCAAGCGTCATGTCAGCTATGGTTGGGGGACAATTCATGGAGGGAATAACAGGAGAGGTTTGTTTCACATATTGGAAATTAACTCAGAGCTTGAGAAAACTAGTTTAAACGAGCTGGGAAAAAGAAAGTATTTATTCCAGCCATTCCAGTCATTACAGACTGTTCACAATTTAATCAACAAAATTTTTATAAAAATTATAAATTAGGTTAACTTAATATATTGATATGGGTTAAAGTAAAACAACATGTACTGCTGTTTTCTTAATATTGATATGTAACAGCACTTGAAGGTATAAGAACTGTTCTAAATGGCAATTTTGGATGATGTGCAAGGTGAATTAGATGACAATTGTTTAAAAATATTTTTTGTAACAAGAGCTAAGATATGTGATAATATTTCAGTCAACACAAATGATTGAATTTATATGTAAATTAATCACGTAAGCTATATACCATAGATATCTGAAAGTCTGCCATTACTTATTGGATTTTGCTAGCAAAAGGGGCTGTAAATTTGGAGTAGCCATTACTTTCAGACAGATAAAACATTTGTAACTTAAGATAGTCTCAGACAAAGAGGGCAGATACTATGAAGTTTAAAAGTCTGTGCCATGATATTCATATTCATAAATCAATGAACAAACAGAAAAAACACGACTACCGAAGAATTTCAAAAGTAATGGCCACAGTTACTTTAGAATTTTGCAAGCAAAAGGAGCCATTCCTTTTTGGGGGCCATTACTTTCAGGATTTAAAGAAAGGAAGGCAAAAAAACTGTTACTATCAGGGGGTCATTACTTTCTGAATTCTACAGTATCTTCACATGCTAGATGTGTAGTTTCCAGAGTTATAAATGAAATCTTTTTAATTACAGATTAATATTGGAGATGCTTCTGCTGAGAGTTTTCTGGCCATACTAGAGTACCTGTACACAGACCATGCCCCTATTGAAGAAGGAGACTCGGAGGAGATCATGATGTTAGCTGACAGGTTCTGTCTGCCAAGGCTGGTATCCCTGTGTGAGCTGTACATCACAAAGAAAGTTGATGTGATCATCAGGGACAGAGTTGCTGATGGTATCAGTGATGTCATCAGGCTGCTTCTGATATCACAGGTTTGTATAATTATGAATTAATACTTTAAGTATAAATTATACCATGCCTTCTATGGGATACCCATCAGTCTGCATCCACTATCGAGCTGCTAACTTTGATATCTATATGTTTTGAACTGAATAATAACAAAAACGATAATGAAAATAATATTACCAATAATAATATTAATTATTATGATAATAACAATGATAATGATAATGTTAAAAATAATAACATTAACAATAATCATAATAATAATTAGTTAGCATTTAATATTAAACCTGGCCCAGCTTAAATTTTTTCTAGTATCTTCAGCTTAAAATGGTTGCTTTACTAGAGCTAGTCCAGAGGTTTTTGAAATACAGGGCAAAATGATGTTTACAATTGTTCAAGATGTTTTGATCTTGGTTTTTAGAGCTTTTGAGAACACATTAAATGGGTGTAAAATTGCTTACATATAAATCTGCTTTTGAGATTTTAATCCAGTATAAACATGGTTAATTTTATCCTACCAGGATCATTTACCTCATTCTGATTGGAGCAGAACCTTTTTGTCTCTAGGAGTTAACTAATTATTGTTGCACTACAACTTTGATCTTTGTTATATTTATACCAGTTGCGTTGTTTTTATTGAATGGTCGATCGATAAGGTTATTTATAGACTGATATAGGTTGCGTGGTCATTGTTTTGTAGGCTCATAATGCGGACCAGTTAGCCAAGTGGTGCCTACACTTCATCGCCTCGAACTACTCCGTGTTTGAAACCGAAGAGGAGTTCGATGAGTTCATTCAAGGAGAAAACAGGAATTATGTGGAAGAGCATCAATGGCCACCAAAGTCTTACTACGAGGAGTTAGATCTTTACAAACAAAAGATTGAAGAGTTCCACGGTGTCAGAACTGCTGCAAAGTGTAGCGTTATGTAAACTTATCATCATCTGTAAAACAAACAAGAGCGTTCGGAAAAGTAGGCGTGGTTCTCGGTGTTCCTCGGTCGTACACTGGATAGTTTGAAGAACTGAGTGTCGCTTATAACTCTTTGCGGAGTTTGAACCCAGTGTAACGTCACATATTTGAAAAATTGTAAAACTTCCATCCATACTTTGAAATTTTCATGGAAAAGTTAAAACTAGATTACAAACTCTTTAAACTGAAATTTACAGGGTTTTTTTTACACAGTTTCTAAACTAAGTTTACAGGTTATTTACCTGTTAAAATCCTGTTTTATGCCCAGAACCTGTAAGTGTCGTTGACAAGATTTTTACAGGCTAATTTTCCATTTTTAATCGCATGGACATTTTTCACTGTTTCCGGAGTATCAGAGTAGCGAAGCAAGCACAACTTTCTGCGTTCTTGATTTGTTGTTAAAATTTTATCTTTAGAGCAAGGAAACAGCATTTTTTGTGGCTCCTTTAACAGAACTGAAAATAGTGTCTTGTAGGGGCATGTGAAAAGTAGCAAGAAACTCTGGATTAGTCTAGTTTTTTTTCTCTACACACGTTTTCGCGTCTTTCTACGCTACTGTATGGGTAAGCTGTTCTTGTAACGAGCCACTTGTGACACTGTTTTGTTATGATATGGGATATTTAACTGAATTTATCAACACTCATAAGCAGTTGACAAGAACAGACCCATGAATTGGTGTCGCTTGTGGCCAGAGCGCGTACCTAAGTTGCTCATGTTTTAAGAGAGCCTTTTTTGTAGGAATAGAAAAGGTTGCTTGTATCTGTTCACAAGATAGTGCGATGTCACATTTCGAGGCCGGTGCGTGTGCTGGGGGTTCCTTTTCTTTAATATGTTAGAATTACTTAGAAGTGCTATTTTTTAAAGGGAATAAAACAGGGCGCGTAAAGCTCGATGCCAGAATGGAGTGTCCGCTTAGTCGGACTCTTGAAAAGCAGTGAGAAATCAACTTTCGTAGTTTTCTCTCGACACCTTGCGTCTTACTACGTCACTGTGTATACTTTGGCGCCACGACAGCCGACACAGTTGCAATCCCATTAGATATTAAATTTAATTGACCTTATGAGTTGTGCCATACTGATAGGAAAGATTATATTCTTAGAACAAGGTAAAAAAGCTCGGTATTATTACCTTTGTCTGTAGTTTGAACTTATCAAAACAAGTAAAATGTTTTTAAACGTAGTCCCTGACTAAAAGTATGCCCATATTACGATATTATGCCGATGTATATTCAAATAATGAATAAAAAGAAAGTTCAAAATAAGTATTTGCTTCTATCTTTTTTTTCTTTTATCTTTTTTATGGCGCTTTTAAAGTAATCTGTTCCATTCTTGTAGTACAAAGGTTCTCTGGCAAGGTATAAGTTTTAAAAACTTGTAAAATTTGATCATTCTACTTTCGTAAGCTGCTCCATTAGGCTTTTTGGTGCAATCCTCCTATTATGCATTTTGGCGACCAGCGTTTTTTCAACGTCTCATGATACGATTTTAGGCTGGGGTAGAAGTTCATTAGGTTTAAAGAGTCAATGCGTTCGCTGCTAAAACAGCATCCCACATCCATGAGAAAGACTTCTTGAATAAGATATATATCTGAAAATTATTTCTTAAGAAAGCCCTCAACAGAGCGAAAACGCAGAAACTGTCACAATGTTTCAACAATGTTTATCAGTTCAGGAAAATGTCAGGAAAGTACGTAAAAAGTGTTTTCATGTAAACGGGTAGCCGAGAGTACATTGCCTTTGGTCCCATCCCGTATAGCCCTATTAGAAAATTAATTTCCTCTTTTTCATATCAATTTTTACAAACTGCTGTTGAAGGACTACTTCTTTATTGTTTTTGTTTTTGATACTAATGCAAACTTTTTTTCCTTTTGCCCTTTATATTTATGATAAACTTAAAACACGATCGAGTGTGCAGCTGAGGTGCCGAGCAAGGGCAGCATGCAATGGACAGATGTTCGCTACAATTTCCTACAACTTAATTTCGGCGCGAACTCGGTTGTATGTTTTGGAATCTTGATTCATAAGGTCCATTTCTTGCTCAACCGTTGTTAGGGAAAAAGAAGAGACCTTAGAATATAAAAAAGCATTTTATCTTGTTTTCCAAAATGACCGCAATCGTTGAGTCAACTAGTTTAGAAACCAGGCTAGCAGTGAACAAACGGCCGAACCCAGTGAACGCCCTAAGAGCGTCTAGTTACCTTTCAAACAGCAAACCTAAGGGTTTTTTTACATTTACATAAATGGAAACTTCTGACGATTGTCCTTGTGTCCCGCAACGGAGCTTAAAACTGACTTAAGCCACGAAGAAACGTTAAACGTTGATTGTGTTTGACAGCAGTAACTCCAATCCTTCGTTTATCTTTGTCAACCGTGGTAGCTTGAATCTGTTCGCAACCAGTGGGTTCCGCTTGTAATAGAACTGAATGAGCTTGTTGAAGGTTCCAGGTCTCAAACTATACACCAGGATCATATCGATACCTCCCCGGTGTCTGAATGACTCGTACATTGGGTTGCGTTCACAGATGTTCTGGTCCAGCTGAGGAGAGACAAAAAGTTGTTGTGTATCACAGGTTGGATAATCTGATGCTATTAAAGGGGCAATTACATGCATTTACATACTTTATTTACTTCTGTTTGATTAAGTTTTTCTTCTTTCCTTTTTGAAAGAAAAATATGAAATTAGAAACAATTAAATGTTAAGCGTAATACAAAAGCTATAGAGAAAGTGTCCAAAAGATTAATCTTGCTTAATTTTAAGACTACAGGGTTTATTAGCTGTTTGTCAAGATTTACGTACCATCTTTTTATACATACGTAAACTTACAGGGATCTGCTAAGTGTGTTATCAGTTTGTTATTTCTCGGGAAAAATATTCATAGATATTTAAAGAATTATCATACATTATTATTAAAGACGCACAATTCAAAACCTCTCTGACTTCCCTGTACACTGCAACAAAGGTAATTGCGGCCTCAATCTAAACCGAAGGCGCACGAGAATTTGAGTTGTAGGTGTCATGCAGGAAAGACGGAGAAATTTGGAATTCTGCCACCACAAAGTTCTTGCTGACCAGTTAATTAAATTCGTTTAAATCAAAACATTTTAGACACTTTGATCTAATTGATATAACAATGATGCTTACTAGAAAACAAGTTTGCCAACCATGATTGTTTAAAAACAATGCTTTTTCAAAAATTGGGAGAGCCTTGTCAAAATTTTTTTTTAATTTTGAAGAATGTGAAAATAAGACATGGATGACACTTTTGGTGTACAACTCGCGCTTTGTATAGTTTTGCTTTATTTTGCGGAACTTACAAGCTATCAACGAAAGCGAAATCATTGCGGGAAAATCCGGGCCACAAACTAACCATCATGCACAGCGCACAGGAATGCTAAGACACAAAATGATCCATAATAGTTCTTTAAGATGCTAACAAGAAAGAAAAATCAACGTGTCAATCAATCATCCTTATCATCAATCTCACCTGTCGAGCAAACGCTCTCAGCTCATCTCCAGCGATGTCATAACCTTCTTTAAACTCGATAAAAATGACATAATGAGGAGCAACCGCTTGAGTGACTTGAGTGGCTGGTTTCACTTCCTGACCTTCCAACATAGCACTTTCTGTGCATGTGTAGTCTACCATCTCGACAGAAGAGTAATTGTCGCTCAATGTGGCCTGGAGAGCTTCGTACATCATGACTTCTGATGTCTTCTCCGCATGTACGTTGAGGAGCTGCCCTTTCCGATACTGTGGAACACAAATAGTTCTCAATTACATTCACACAAAGCATGCTTTTCGCATCTTATTGAAGTCTAACAAGTCTTATCAATCTCATTCCCAGAGCCACGATCCTCTAGGTCAGCGCCAAGTATCGATTTTTGGCGCTGAGCAAAAGGATCATGGCTTTGAGAACCAGATTGGTACAAGATAAAAAAATGAAGCAAGCAAAACAAATAGATTACCTCCATGAAGGGTTATACAGCTAGGTTCAGCAACCTAAGTCCTAAGAGTTCTTCAAACAATCGATTTTTTTAGTTTATTTTCATTGCTGATGCAATGGTATTTGACCACCATAATTATTACTCACTTGACCGTACCAGTTAATACACTTCATCGGGTTTAATTTTCATTGCTAGTTACTGTTAGGTAAATAATAATCTATATATATACTAATGCCTTCTACCCACCTGATACTCCAGAACTGGTCCTTAAAAATTACCTTTAGGTAAATAATAGTAAATATATACTAGTGCTTTCTACCCACCTGATACTCCAGAACTGGTCCTAAAAATTACCTTTAGGTAAATAATTAACAATTATTCTCAGAAATCGAGGTGAATAGTGGTAGAATATTCACCAAGATGCGAAGCATCGAGGTGAATATTCTAAAAGCCACTATTCACCGAGACTGTTTTAGTATAAACAAACAACCTTATTTCAAGAAAAATTCAATAACTTTTAAGAATTTCGATTTGTTATTTCTCACCGTTGTTTTAATTTATGCACGCGCCAAAACTAGCGACTCGCTTCCATGCCGCTGATGATTTTATGATTTCTTTCATTGAACGATATCGGCTGATCGACCTTTGAGCAGTTTATGACAGCTTCATCGCTATTGTCACTCTCATTCATCAAAACTCTCAAGCCTTCCAGTCACAGACACATTTCATCCAACAATCGACTGCAAGTCCCATGTCTCATTCAGTTTAAGAAAGTTTCCATTCAAGAAAATCTAAATGTCGCGCTACTGCAACGCAGCCTTTCCAGCAAGCACATGGCACAATGTCGGGAGCTGTCATTTCAAGTGATTTTTGGTCAGATTCAGTTGTTGATCGACGTGATGGTTCTTTATAGCAGTTGTCATTCACTTTTCTCACGTTGTTTTGCAAGGAATTCTTCCATTAGGATGAGATTAACTGTAAGTCGTTGGACTCTTTTGCGTTTGATTCTTTTTCACGCGTGAGTTCAGCGGCATGGAAAGCGAGTCGCTAGTTTTGGCGCGTGCATAAATTAAAACGACTGTGAGAAAAAAAAATCGAAATTCTTAAAAGTTATTGAATTTTTCTTGAAATCACCTTGTTTGTATATACTAAAACAATTATTCTCTTCAGTCTCGGTGAATAGTGGCTTTTAGAATGAATATTTACCATTATTAAATTTTCAATCTCAAATATTGCGATTCGCACGTGCTGATTGGTTCATTAAATCTCGGTTATCAGCATATATTCGGAGTTCACCAAATATGGAAACTGACTGTAGTGTTTGCAAAGCCAAAAAATAGGTTCTGAATAAAATTTAGCTGTTATTTTTAAGTATGGAAGAGTTTAGAAAACTAGTTAAATTTAATAAAACAATCATTCCATTCGCGCTTGTTGGATATGAGATGATTTATAGCCAACTCGACGCTACGCGCCTCTTTGGCTATTTACCATCTCATATCGAACGCGCGCTCTTGGAATAATTGTTAATTATTCACCTCGACTTTTGAGAATAATTGTTAAATATATACTAATGCCTTCTACTCACCTGATACTCGAAAACTGGTCCTAAAAGTTATGGTAAGGTAAAAAATAATCAATATATATTAATGCTTTCTACTCACTTGATACTCCAAAACTGGTGCGCTGTTGTAGAAGCAATCAATCTTGACAACGTCTCCCATTCGAAAACGATAGAGACCGGCGCGATTTGTCACCACAAGTTCATACACAGATCCAACTTGAACATCTTCTGCAAAAACCGTCTGCAAGGTAAAGAATTTACATCACTACAACATATAACAAGGGAAGCAACACGTATTGGCTTCGTACAGCTAGTGCATAACCCCACGCGCCTAATTGCCATCGTATATACGCGTCGCCCACATATCAGCGTTACCAAATTTCAGCTTCGATCATAAACTTTTTCCTACAGTTGCACTATCTATCTTCATTAACCACAACCATAAACCGAAAACAAAACCACAATCGTAAACACAATGCCGACTCAGGGGCGGATACAGGCGAGGGGAGGATGTGGAGTGGGGGGGGCTTCCATCCCTCGTCACCCCTTTTTTACACTACGGAAAAAAATAAAACAAAAATATACGATTTATCAAGAATTTGTCACTGAGAGTCGACAAAACAGGCAAAATATTCGCAAGTTTATACAGATAATCAACGATTTTATAGCCCGCGAAATACTGTTATTGATGTGCAGAGAACATATGCAAAATGCGGCACGGGTCGAGAGGCACTCAACACTCGAAACCATACTCGGATTGTACGAGTTTGTTGTCATCACAATAAATATCGCTTCCATCCGAATGAGGGGGAATGGAGATTAGATGCTAAAACTAAGCAGACTGGCAAATGGACTGAAACTGCTATGAAGAACTTTGGACGCATCATGGCATTTGTCCAATGTCATTCGCGCTGAAATCGACGTGATTATCAACCCCCCCTTTTTGAAATCCTGTAACCGCCCCTGCGGCTACAACCACAATAAGACATCTCAAAGGCCAAAACTAATGTAAATAACAATCTTGTATTATTACCGCTAAATAATTAGAAAGGGAATAACTTCAAACTATAGGCAACCAAATAAGAAAAGCTATTTATATGGCGCTCAGTTCCATTTGAGTATTTTCAAAGGTCCTTCACAATGATAAGCCTGTGCAGCGGGCCGGAAGTATATATAGGCGCAGTTTGGAAGGACGGAAAGCTGAGTGGACTTAAGCGGGAAAGAAGGTCACCCCATGACCAATATTCAGCCCTTGACCACACCGGGAACTAATCCGGGGGGCCTCATGCAGGATTGGGAGGCAGAGATCTTACCACTGCGCCAACCCATCTGCTGTTGAAACAGCCACGAACCTAAAACACACAAATTTAGTAACAAACCTTTGGCTGGTCATCATGCATGTTCTCTATCGGTATAAACTCGAAGAATAGCGACGAAGGTAACAGGACATACACCGGTGCTTGCCTTTCGGGCCAGACATTCGTTGCAATCATTCCTTCAGTTGATGCATAGAACGGTGAAGCAATCGGTATATCCAAATATTTCTCCCTCAGTTTTTTAGCGTAGAACTCCGAAGATCCTTTGGACATAACACGATGTCTTTAATTACACCTTTTATTAATCATTAACGCAAAATCGTCATTTTGTACCGAGCTAGACTTGATAAGAACAGTGAGGCTCAAATCGCCCGAAAAATAATAACAAATTAAGAATAATTTGAGGCTGAAATGAATACTTAAAAAAACAATTTAAAAAGAAAAAATAGTAAAATGAGCGAAAAACGAAAATAAAAGCTTAATATTGTCAAAAAGTAAACAGGAGAATTTGATACAGTTCATGTAATATCATTAAAGGGACGTGTCTTGCATGCATACACGTTATTGAACTAAAAACCGGACATACATAAACACCGGAAGGCCTTCGAAGTCGATTTTCAACCATAAAAGAATACATTGCAGTTACCAACTAAATAAGAACATTTGAGCCTCCAATTGTTGAAAAAAATAAGAACATTGAGCCTGGGCAAAATTTTACTGGTTCTTAATAAAAAAAAAAAGTGTATTGATTTTCTGCGGCTAATTTCAATAGATGGTTATGAAATTCACTCTATTGCTTGTGCTAAACTATTTAATGAGTGTCAACGATTATGCATATGGTGAAGGTGTTAATGAATGTCCATTTTTAACAATAGATTGTCATTACCTACATACATACATACTTTATTTCCACATCCCACTAGGGCTTTCAGTGGAAATGCTACAAGAACAAACACGACCACAGTTAAGAATCCCAACTGATTGGAGGCAGACCAGTAGGCTATTTTCAAGCGTGGTGGATTTCACTCTGGGATCACCGAAGCCAAATACTGTCAGTGGTCAGAGTGGGCTTTGAACCCGGGACAACCACATGCAAATACGGTACCCTAACCACTGAGCCACGCTGCCTCCTTCACTTCACTGTTATTTAAAACTAATGTGTGTCAATTCGTGCTATTGACGTTACATTCCGTGTGCATGAATGTCCAAAAGTGCTATAGATTGCATGGCGACACTATTGAATGTTCATGCACATATTAAAGGCGCTTTTGAAAGTTTTCTCCGTGCTAATGAATTTTGGAATGGCGTTCAGCGTACAGTGATTTTATCGAACCAACGCTCGACACAAATGAATGACTAATTTGTGTTTGGGACTAGCAAAAAAGTACTACAATGAATTACTTGAGCAAGGAATTATAGCCACCGGGAAAGAGATAATAAGAATTCTGCTGTTTCCTAAACCGACCAGTGCCGCCGATCATCTACAATAAGAGCTATGGAGGTTGGGGGGAGGGGGTGGGTCGAAATCCATGTTTGCCAAGATTTTCAGATTTGATATTAAGATTTTTTAGTGTTGCACTCTTTATACTATAATAGGCAAAATAGCCTAATTAGAGGACGGACAAGTCGTCTCAGTCGAACAAATCGTCTGGGTGTCAAAACGGGACGAACACGATTCTGGACGAACAAGTCGTCTGAATTTGTCCGTCTGTTTGTTCATGTCTTCAGACGATCTTTTGCAGACGACTTGTTCGTCTAGACGAACAATTCGACCAAAGGCCGTTTTAACTCACATCTGTTGAACAAACAGTCGATCAAGTTGTCATTATATCAGGGTAGGAGAATTGCATTAGTATAGAGCGACATTTATCTGTTTGTACCTCAATTGTACGTGTGATGTGAATTTACGAGGGCCAACACAAGACGATTTGTTCGCCCTCTTTCCATTAAGATGAACAAATTGTCAGACGACTTGTTCGTCCCCTATTATGTGAAAACGGCTAATAACATAATCAAATAAAAGACACGATATGTAAGAAAAAAACAGTGTTTGAGTAAATAAGTTGCGACGTGCATGATCATGAATGTGCGTAGAGACTAAAGTCCGAGTTAGCCACTATCGCGGTTAGTTGAATTTGACAGGAAAGGAAATCATTTAACGATAAGTTATTCTAGTAGAGAGCGCAGGCTTAACAATGTTGAACTGAGATGCCTCTAAGAAGTTGGTTGAACTGTTGAATTCAACAATATTGTTTAATAAGACCATTATTTTCCAAATCCAATAGCAGCTCTCATGCAGTGAAGAACTTTTTCTTAGTTTACTTCTCTTTAACCATCTATTTTATCTATTTATTTTTGGTATGGAGTTTCATTTATCTGCACTTCCTGATTTCAAGTTCAAAGTAGTCTGCATAGCCTTTCACTTCATCTTGTATTGCATTGTATTTGTCTCTCCTTTTATATTGATTACAAAAGTGTTTATTGAAAACCAAGTGAGTCTCGGAGGAAAGAATCTGTCTAAGTGCGAAACTCGGGGGAGAAGGGGGGGGGGGGCGTGCATGTTTCGTACTGATAAGAAGTTAAGACAAAAGTCCTTTGGCAAAGGTCCGTGCTCCTTTATTTACTGCAGATCACGTTCAGTACAACACGAGAGGACTTAACGACAGCCCGCTAGCTATACCCAGGGAAAATGTTTAGCTTTCATTAGGTATCCGACGGTCATCCCCACCCTTTTGACCCCGAAGTACTCCCCCCTGAAACACTAATGCGATCTCTGTACCTGAGGTAATTGCCGAAGCAAAGTTGATACGAGGCCAAACTCGCCTCACAATTGTGTTGTCGAATCCTCTCGTGAATTCCAACCTCAACTCCTCGGCTCGTTGTGGATCGGGAGCGAGTCGTTTATTTAAGTCCCTGGAAAAAAACATTTTAATTTTCGTTACCGGCAAAGTTCTCGACAATTAAAATCAAGTCTAAGGCGCGAGAAACATCAGCTATCAGATCGAAAAATGATAGAAAACGGAAACGGTGAACGGTCGACGCTTGCACCGGGTGTGTGTCATGGAGACATGTGATTGTCCATTCAAAAAAGCTAGGGATTTAAATAAGTAAATCTTTTCTTGAATATTAACAAAAATATTTATAACACATGTTTATCAAACTTTTAAGTTCCGTTAATTGATCCATTTGATTGCGGTTTCAGTGTTCATGACGCGAAACTGTTTGTTAAAGAGGTACAGATTTAGTTAAGATCAGGCTTTTTCCTACCTCTCGCTAGCCGGGGTACACACAGCAGGCCCCCCCCCCCCCTTCTTTTTTGATTTTGTATTTTTGTCTTCGATACTATAGGCTACAGGTGTCGTTATTTACATCCTGCTTCATTAGCGTACAACTTAAGTCCTAGAAAGAACAGAGATAAACAACAACTGACTATAAAATCCGAAAATGCTTATCAAAGTCAACGGTTGACCGAACTTTCAGTTCTATCAGTGTGGTTTCAAAGAAGAAATTACCACTCAAAAAAGGCAAAACAGCTGGAGGCGAGAACGATAATGAGCCATACATTCTTCAGTTTATAAAATTTCAAATTTTTAAAATCATACCTCGGTAAGATTACTCAGCGTATCAATCTCATATTTTCAGAGAAAGTTTGTTCTGCAGAAACATTTCATTATTCAGAAGGTTTAGAAACTTAATTGGAAAGAAGAGTGTGTGTGTCTTTATGAGGTAAAAAATGTAAACAAAAATTTGCTTATAGCAATGGAACAGAGTCAATAAATGACGTTATGATGTACTGTAATGATGTAGTTTAATTTTACTACCGTTTCCTAACCTGTCTCATGGCTACTAACCGCTTAAAAAGTTCCGAAATGGCTAAATTTTCTTTAACGCGCCCTCTTTGGATGTCGTCAACTAGGCTTTGCCAGTTTGTCTCCATTGAAACAAGAACGTTATACAGATGCATTGCAAAGCCAGTGGAGAAAGATCCGAGCCAGCGGTCCTTCAGGGCAAAGAGCAGGTGGACATACAGTGCTTCCGGCTCAGTTGGAATGTCAAAGGTTATTCGTGGAGATGTATTGGTGAGGGTTAAGAATGGATCTTCTTTGAAGTTGGGTATCCCATTTGTAATTGCCAGTCCTCCCTTTGACTTGGTGCGTTTTGGGGTGTAAGGTGCAAAAAACATCGCTGTTTTCTGAAGTGGTCGTTCCTAACAAAAGAAAAGTTAAGTAACATTGTCAAAGAGAACGTTAACAACTCAAATCACGTGGGCGGTGAAACGGGGGGGGGGGCACTGACCACCCCCAATAATTTGGTTGGAGGACATGCCCACCCCCCTCCCCCCCCCAACAATTTTCTTGTAACAAAAGCAACTTTGGAATGGGAGGTCAGACACTAATCCATCGCAGTTTAGCCCTCAAGCAGGTGATACTCATTTATACAGCTGAGTCGACTGGAACAAGTTCGGTAAAGTGTCTTGCTCAAGGACATAAGTCACAGCACAGTGAACTGGTCAGAGCTTGAAATCGAGACCAGTATACAGGTAAAACATGTTAACTGGTTCCAGTTCGAAAGCCGCGCTCTTTTTTTTTCTACTGTACTTAAGTCGCTCAATTTACTGGTACAATGCCTCTCACTACCTTACCTGCAAGTATGCAGATCTTACATAATGAACAGAAATGAGGTAGCATCTTATAGTAGACTGGTCACGACCTTTCTCGCTGAGTAAGAGTTTGCTGTTTCCCGTCGTTCCAGAACTTGAAGCCATTTTCTGAGGAGCTTTAGATGTCAGGACTCTAGTTTCCCCATCGGCTACCCTGTCTGGAATACAAAAGAAATTGCCAAGAGGGATTGAGTGGATTGTAGAAACTGCCCTTCCCCACTCCCCTCAGTACACAGTCAAACAGTATAAGGAAGAACAAGGTTTGAGCGAGAAAAATGTGTGACTCATACGCAATCAAGATACCTTGCGGTCGCAGTACTGATTTGTCGCACTTGAAAAATCGTTCTGGCTAGATGATGAAAGTATCCTTTTCCATCTCGCGTTAAAATCAAGTTATCTTTTCTAGTCAATAGGATTTCCAAATCATTTTTTTCTTATTAAATTGATATTTAAATAAATTGAAAGGTATCGACGAATAAATTTCGTTGCCAAAAAAAGCCTCTACTTGCCGAACTAGGTTGTTTTTACACTTTCTTGCCGTTCTTACAGCTTCACCGCTCTTAGTTACTGAGGATTGAGAGTGGCTTTGCAGGTACACGATTTATGGCCTTGAGCAGGTCTAGGTTGCCTTTACAATTGCTTGCTATTTATGTTACACTGTCCTGAAATAATTATAGCAAATGGGATGATTTGTAGTGATAGTTTTTCGTAAATACTAAGAACGATGGTTTTGAAATTGTTAAACAAAGTTTCACAAGCGCAGCGAGTAAAGTTTAGGACAACAGAAGTACAGTATTCACCGAATTACCCCCTTTTTTGAGGATTGTTTGAGGGTTGTTTGCATAAATTATCTCTGGGAAGACCTCATAGCTCAAGAATAAAATGCGGCGGAATTAATTATATCTAGCTCATGAATAAAAATGATCATAATCTCTTTTGTTATGAAAAGGATTCCAACGGTCGTTTTTCTAAAAAGACGGCAAAAGCATTAATTATGCAAAACAGCTATTGTTATATATATCCAGCTAGAACCGGTTTCGAAATGACATCATGTTCCTTCTTTTATCTCGAGTAAGACGCTATAAAACTAGCGAAGCCAAGCCGTATTGTCATTTCAGCCGAGCAACAGCAAGAAAGAAAAGAGCGAGTGATACAGTCGCAGCTCTCTCTTTTCCCCGGTTTTTTGTCTTTCTCCGTTTTCTTTCCCTAACTTGCCTTGTGAGAGATTTATAATTAAAATTATTGAATTTTATTGAGCAACCGGAACTTTTAGTTTTTGTCATGCATATAAAATATCTTAAAATATAGCATCTAACAAATTCACAGAGCTGAAGTAAATGACCAAAACATTTGTTTTCTTTAAAAAAAGATTTTTAGGCGGTTATCCCGACGGGTTACGGAAAATCGCTTATCAAACTCTACAGGCACCGGTTTAAAAAGGTGATTGATCGTCGTTGATAAAAGGAAGATTAAAGTGCATTGCGTAATTTGAAAATGTTTCTACACCCTATATGTACAAGTCCACAACCGGAATTAATGCTAAAAATTATTTTTGCGCATTTTTTGTTACCTGTGAACTCTGATTTGGGCGTGACACAAAAACCTCTCTCGCCCATAGACATATCATCATTGTCACAATGACATTTTCTGCTTTGCCACTCCACCCTGGTGTCTGCATTTTTTTACCACGCGGATTCCGCGTGACACGTGACCAGCCACAACCAGGGTCTTTTCACGAGAGTGAAATGAGCCTGGATACGAGGTTGCTTTATGCCTCGTGCTACGTCATCATTCTACGCTTCAAGACTAAAAAATGTGACAGGAACTGCGACAAAGGGTTTAATTTTCAAAAATTACTTCTATTAAAGAGTTCTAGTTTTCATCTGGAACTTAAAAAAATAAGGTATTTTTAAGGGTTTAAAAACGTGAAGCTATTGGACTGTTTGCAGTCACGTGTTTTTAGCAAAAGTGTACTCTGAACAGTAAGTTAAGACAAAAGGTCAAATTACCTGCGCACCTTTTATGATTCTGCATATCACATTCAGTGCAACACAAGGGGACTTAAGGCCAAACCGGTAGCTACCCAGGGAAAATTTTCAGATTTCAATTGGTATTTTTTGGGGTAATTTTAAAACCGAGAGGTATTTTTTAGGGTGGAAAACTTTTGTCTTTGGTATTTTTTAGGGATTTTGGGGACTTTTTCGATATTTTTTTTGTATATTTTCCCCCGGCATCAAGCCAGACATTTAAAAAAACCATTCAACAAGTCGTAGGCAAAAATCTGCCTTAACTATGACATGAAATATCTTGTTACATTAGAAGATAGACCTTGCTATGAGAGGAACAGCGGTAGAAAATTTTTTGTCAAAATGTTTTTTGGTTCTTGAGATAGAAACATTCAATTGTTCAACTGATGACAACAATGCAAAATTTCAGTTTTTTAAAAATCTGCTGCCAATCCATAACCAGCCAAACTTGGGCTGATGATGGCGGCTCACTTGGATGACCAACGGACAAAATCAAGGAATTGAATTTCAGTTAAATATTAAAAATTATAAGTTGTTTATTTTAAGCCATTTCTTTTCTTGATTGAAATCACCTATCCAAAACAATACTCACTGCACCTTCCAATCTAGTACTCAATGTTTTCTAGTCGTCATAATTACACTTTATTTAAAACAGACAGGCCTCGCTAGGATGGCCAACGGACAAACTCAAGGAATTGAGTATTAAAAGTTGTTTGTTTTAAGCTGTTTCTTTTTTTAATTTTGAAAGCAAAAAGGAAAGTTGTCAAATTTTTGTATTCCCTTTTCCGACAAAAAGGAGTGCAAAGTTGTGACCACGAAACGGTTAAATGTGTTTGGAGTAGAGGCTCCAAACTGTGTTTATAAATAACACGGCACGCAGTGAGCTGTGACCAACACAAATGCTTGTTAAAGTTATCACGAAGTGAACTAAAAAACATGAAAACTTTATGGTTCCCACAATTTTTGTTGTGACGAAAGGCCTTATGGGCCTTTCGCCACTATGTCAGTCACGGCCCTTGAGTTTCCGATGTAACCATCCTTTATCAGTCAATAATAAATCGCCAATCGATCGTTTGCCGCATGCTACGGATGTGCGCCGCTGTATTAACAGCACATCAGAAAGCTTACTGCCGCCGACGACTTTGATCGACAAACAAGTTGCGATGCCATGTGCTCTTGTCACTGCGCTGAAAGATTTGCTGACTTCTTTTACCATGTTTTCGAAGTATTTTGTGTCTAGAACCAGGCATAGGTTTCTATGGATTTGTCAAGTTTGTATTACCAGGTTTTGGGGCGGTTTATGCGGTATGTTTGCCTACAGAAGCCGGATTTGCATCGCTTCACTTTCGCTTATGGGAGCGAATTAAATAAACCCAGAAATGCGGCTGACAACCTCTTTCGCGAGACAAATTATCCGCACAAAAATGTGACTAAGAACCTGCTTCGGCAGACTGGTTATCGTAGAAATACGATTGAAAATCTGCTTCGGCCGCCTGAAAACTTCCTTCGAGAAACTGTGTGACTGAAAATCTACTTCGGCAGACTATAAACTTCCTTCGGGAAACTGAGTATCACAGCAATGCGATACTCGTTTGCAAATTTCAATGATGCTGTTAACAGCTTTCTGAGAAAAATGAAATGTGTTGACGGATAACTTAAAAAAGTCCTACTGAACTCACAAGCGATGGTTGTTGATAAAAATGCAGGTATTACAACAATTTCTTTAGCTGACTTGTATGTTGTGTTTTTAAAAAAGAATTAAACAACTATCAATACTGAGATATAATATTGCATATATGAAAACAGTTTGACCCCGATATTCGAACCTTTATATTTAAATCCCCATTAATTAGAAATAATACCCGTTTCCCTTTGAGTGCCTTGCTGATGATTTTTATCTACCGTAATTGTTCTAATTTAAGCGCCAACCAAATGAATAAATTTGTTTTCCCCCATTTTTAGCGCCATACGAAAAAATAATAATTTTTTCTGGCGCTTAGTCTTTAGAGGAAGTTTTTTACTCGTTTTGCGTTTAGTAATTCTAATCGAATTCTGTCCGTAATTACTTTGGAAACTTATGATAACAACCTCAAGTTTTACCTTCGCATTTAAAAACGAACAGCTATACCAAAAGTTTTGTAAACGCAGTGAAAATTGACGCGAAACATGCTCTCAGTCACGTCCACAGCCACTCAAGTGGAACATGCCATAAAACGTTTTAAGTTTCACAGCACGTTCTTCGTAAACAACTTGAACGGCTGTGTTATCATTCGTCATGATTTGAATCATTTTTAGGTAAGAAACTTAAAAGTACGAGAATCTATGAACGGATATAACTCTCATAACGAGCACTGAGCAGATTTGGAGAAAACAAACAAACCATATCGGAATTCTGATCCAGGCTTGTTTATATTTTAAACTTCAGCTTTTAGAGAGGGGAAACCTTGAACTCAGATAGTGTTAAAAAATTAACGATTAAGTACTATCACATAATTTTTAATCGGTTAATTTAATTAGTCGATGACTGCGTTTTTTTTGTTTAGTTATCATAACTACGCTCTTTTTAATAATATTAATAATGATAGGCTTATTCATACCTCTTGCAGGTTAAACCTGAATTACAGGCACGGTCAGTTCAGCAGCACCACAAAATTACAATACTAGGTTAAATATCTCGAATATTTACATGAAACAAAATTTCTAAAGTGGTCCATAAAACAACAATAAAATAATTCTTTAAAAGTTTTCCGTTTACCCAGCTGTTGCAATTCAATTTAGACATTCTTTACGTGACTAGAATGATACTTACCAATATACGGCTTGTAATGTTCATAAACCGTCAGTGGATGATTTGCCACGAATTCGTGTTTGTTGTTCAGCTCTCCCAGTTTGTATTCCCGTCCATACACAGTGTCTGCGTTCTCCTTTAGAATTTCCATCAAGGTTTGCTCCTGAACACGTCTGCAATCCATAGTTTCCTTTTCAAAGCTTCGCTTGTAAAACCAACACGTCAACGTGATCAGTACCTCAAGCGCGTAATGTACAATCGCTGTTAACAGAGTGTGTTGTTCTGAACGAAGTTTGCTCCGAACTTGGATTACAAGCATTGAAAAAGCAAAAATCACCAGCACAACAAACAGTGCAACTCCAACCAAACAAAAGTTTGCCTCCATGCTCTTTGACTTTTTGTATAATCAGATTGTGTGATCCGACGATGTTCTCGTCTTCGCTGGTCGGAAAGGCACAGAACAGGTAAACATATACTGATCCTGGTCCATCCCCGTACCCAGGCTCATTTTACTCCCGTAAAAGGACCCTGGTTGTGGCTGGTCACGTGTCAATGAGGGTGAGTAATGAGAACAACTTTGTCATTGGGAGAAAAAAATACCCTCTAGGGAAGGGTACAGACAAT
>JAOBAT010069758.1:28429-45388 GCA_026413305.1 Hydrozoanthus tunicans | reverse complement strand
TAGTAGTAGTAGTAGTAGTAGTAGTAGTAGTAGTAGTAGTAGTAGTAGTAGTAGTAGTAGTAGCAGTAGTAGTAGTAATAGCAGTAGCAATTGGTCGAGTAGTAATTGAAATTTCAAGTGGAAGCAATATTCAAATTCAAATTAGCAGCTGCAGTAACAACTTGTAAAATAAGATATTAAATTTGAATGGGTTTCTTTGTAAAACTGTCTACTCCAAGAACATCTCGGGCAGTTTATCTTACTGGGTTCAGAAAAACATATTCGGCGATAGGGTTTGTCATGGCTCCATGCAAAGTCAGACCCGACATAAAAAACATAAAGTGATCGAGAGGAAAGTTTATCGGGATATAAATTTTTGCGATAGAAGTTTTTGAGATGGAAATCTTAGCGATGGACATCTTCGAGATAAAGAACTTTGAGATTGAAATCTTTGAGATAGAATTTTTTTAGAAAGAAATCTTCCAGATATGAATAGACGCGACACAAATCTTTGAGATAGAAATTTTCGAGACAAAACCCTTGAGAAAGTAATCTTAAGGATAAAAATGTTTGAGATAGGAATCTTCCAGACGAAAATCCTCAGGAAAGAAGTCTTCGAGATAGAAATCAACGGGACAAAAATTTTGTGATAGGAACCTTCGGGACAAAAAGTTTTGAGGTGGGAATTTTCGAGACAGAAATCCTTAAGGAAGAAGTCTTAACTCGCGGTGGAAATCAACGGGAAAGAAATTTTTGAGATAGAAATCTCTGAGATAGGAATTTTCGGTGCAGAAATCTGTAAGTTAGAAATCTTCGGGACAGAAGTCTTTGAGGTAGGAATCTTCGAGACAGAAATCTTTGAGATTGGAATCTTTGAGACAGCTGAAACCTTTGAGGTAGAAATCAACGGGACAGAGATTTTTGAGATATAAATCCTTGAGATAAGAATCTTTGGGGCAGAAGTCTTTGAGATAGAAATCTTCGACATAGGAATGTTCGGGACAGAAATCTTTGCGATAGAATTTTTTAGATATAAACCTTCGGGATAGAAGTTTTTTAAATAGAGATCTTCGAGGGGGGAATCGAGACAGAAATCTTTTAAATAGAATTCTTTGGATAAAAATATTCTAGACAGAAATCTTGGACACAGAGTCTTTGAGATAGAAATTTTTTAGAGAGAGATCTTTGCGACAGAAATCTTGGAGACAAAATCTTGGAGACAGAAATCTTTGAGATAGAAATCTTCGAGAGGGAAACATTTGACAGAGAATCTTAGCTTCGGGATAGAAATCTTTGAGATAAAAATCCTCGAGAAGGAAACTTCGAGATAGAAATCTTCAAGATTGTAGTCTTCGAGATAGAAATCAACGTGACAGAAATTTTTGAGATAGGAGCCTTCGGGACAAAACTTTTTGAGATTGGAATCTTCGAGACAGAAATCCTTAAGGTGGAAGTCTTCGAGATGGAAATCAACGGGACAGAAATTTTGAGATAGGAACCTTCGAGTTAGAAATTTTCGGGACCGAAATCTAGATAGAAATCTTTCTGACAGAAATCTTTGAGGTAGAAATCCTTTAGATAGAAATCATCTTTTATACAAAGGATCATTAGTTAAAACATAAACATCATTATCACGAAAAAAACCATTTTTTTATTGTAAACGCATACTTGTTTGATACGTTTATCTCTGGACTGCTCAGTTTTCAGAAATGTTCGACAAACTATCCGCGGCTTTACTTTTGTATCAGATAAGTTGTTTCATAAAATTCTCTCACACTAAACCAACTCCACCTCTGACTTGCTTTTGGAAGAAATCGATGTCTTTCTAGTTTCCGTTTCAAAGCCTTGACGAGAAAGAAACTCCACCATTTTCCAGTTAGGAAGGCCCTAAGAAATGTAAATAACACATCAGCTAACAGCAGTAAGCTTAGACGAAAATAAGCATAACATTAAGCATTTCTAAAGAATTTTGAAGCTGAAGTAGTCAGATGATCGGTGGAAGGGCCACACTTTTACGCAGAAAATCTTTTACAACAATTTAGGCTACATTAACTCTAGAAGAAACTGTTTTGGCCAAAAATATCTACTGTAGCTAATTATGATCAAAATGACTAACAGGTCGGACAGAATTACAACACTAAAGTTTATAGTCTTCACCATTTTTGGTTAGTTGGAAAACCAAACGGGTTTTACAATCCACTCATAGGACTGCGAGGGCCTACGGCTGAGCATCCTTATCCGAGAAGACGCGAAGGTCTAACCGTTTGCAGGTGTTAGAGTAAAGGCAGCACCTCCTCCTCGATTATTTCAAGACCCTGAGTAAAGGACCGGCACCGGAAATCGAACCCGGGCCTCCTGCACGAAAGACTGACGCCTTACCAACTAGGCTAACCAGGCGGGGTGTTTGTTGGTGATCCTAAAATCAAAGCCACCACATATTTTAATTGTCGTCTGGTCTACCTCCATTCATTTGGGGTTTTAACTGCCCAACCAGGGCTCGAAAGTAACTTAGTTTATTTTTTCAGGTACTCTTACTATGCCTCGTCAGTTGTTTCAACCTCCCTCCCTCCATAACCGCCTCCTCCTCCCCCCTAGTGAAGTCCGGCACCGGTAATCAAACCCGAGCCTCCGGTAAAGAGGCGGTAAATTGACGCCCCCATTTGAAGTTACCATATCTGACGATGATTGCAAATGCAATCGAAAGTTCATTCCAGTTTTAAAACTTTATCCATTATTTTAAAAGTTTAAAATACCTTGTTTTCTAAGCTTTATCTATTTTGTTGAACGTATTAGATCGTAGCTGAACCCAGCCTTGATTACCTTTTGAGCAAGTAGTGTCTCCTTTCTCCGAAGGAAACTTGCTGCAATCAGGAAAATTTTGTTTAAGAAATCTCTTCACCCTTTTGCCACATCGCTTGTGAACTTTCCGGCACAGGGAGCTGCATGGTACGACAGATGTCTGCTGTTCATTGCACTTCGGATAATTCCACAGACACAGAAAATACTGAAACAGTTTCTTGCATTTCTTATTTGCAGATCTTATGACGGAAAAGTAGGGGTGTAAAGGACGTTCTTCGGGGTTTCTATGGGACGTGAAGTTGTAGAACTGCTTGCATTGGGGAACACGCACTGGCTTGCACTCTAAAGAAAGAGAACACATTAGCATTTCCCATTAAAGAATTATATTTGTAAGAGGCATTCGAAAAGATGAAAGAAGCCTAGAATTAGAACATATCATCAATTACCAAAAGCAACCTCTCTCATACAGAATTAAAGCCATACTTTTAGCTGGTGCAGCACACAGCTCCGTCTCGTTATCCAGAGGAAAATTACCACAACTTATCTCGTTAGGCCAGTCAAACTTGTACCGTTTCATAATGGGCTCACAACCATTTTTAGTGCGCTCACACAGAGACCGGCAGGGAGGGACTGGAGTAGAGCCGGATGTACAGGGTGGGGCCAGGTCTATACACAAAAAGTCCTTGAGATAAGGCGAACAGTTGGTTTTCACCAGGGGGATAAATGCGTTGACGAATTCTCCAGCCTCGTGGGGACGATGACCAAGTCGGTTTGGAAACCGTGCCTTGCGGTACATTTCCTTGCACAGTGGAATGCGATGTTTCTTACATTTCGTTGCACGCATGCGTGGCAATGTTGATATCATTGACGTCGATAATGCCCGAAATGTTGCATTGGGACTGGGAACTAAAACATAAGAAATAAAGAATAAAAAGATGTCATCAAGTTGATGAGTTTGCTGATTTCAATTTGATAATTGTTCCAAAACTGTGAGGTCTGAAGTAACTCAATAAATGAATGAAGAAAAGACACTCCAAACAACTTTATAGATCTTGTTCAAAAATGGGGACGATTTTAGTAATCTTTTGTGTGCATTCAAATTAACCTGTCTAGCCTCACTTTGGGTAACATGATTTTTTGTAAGTTTATCTCAAGAACAAGACTGGCCAGGCTAGTTTGAATGTAGACAGAATATCAAAATGGCCGCCATTTTTGAAAAGGTCTATGGACAACGTTATTAATGGAACTTACCAACCACTCCTTGTCAATCGTTATTACCTTTGCATATCGTGACTATGGCAAAATTAAAATTGAAGCTCTTGAAAAAAAAAATTGAAATGAATTTATTTTTCAATATCAACCTATTTATTTCTCAATATGAACCATTTCTATAAACCGAATGTCTTTAAGTAAACGCTCTGAATCATACTTGATCTGGGACGTGAGTATTTGCTCGAGCGTAGCGAGAACAGATGATATCTCGACAATCTCAATGAGCCACGTGTTCGCCAAGATATTAGTGCATCTCAGTTTGGGTTCTGTCCATGGTATCCTCGGCGCTTCTTCGGGCCTTCGTTCAAGAGCCTTCGATTTCCCCCGAACGAATCGAACAGTCGGATTCATGGCCAATGTGCTCGCCATGCAAGATATTAGGGCGTGTTTTTGGGTTCTGTCCATGGTATCCTCGGCGATTCTTCGGGCCGTTGTCAAAACCCTTCGGATTGCCGTCGTTTTATTGGCTCTTCTTCGGGATTGCCCACGTGAAACACAGGAAAACCATAATACTTTTTTCTCGAAAAGAGCGAATCTTCTAAATCCGAAAATGTGCCATAAAAGAGACCCAAAAAGACGTCTGCAGAGGAGCCAAACACAGTACGTAATTCCCCAATCTCGAGCACTTTTCTTCCCATTGAGATTGAAAACTAAAAAAAACTGAAAACTACTAGTTTTAAAGATAACTATTTCATTTCTACAATGTTTTTAAACACTTAGATAGTCAGTTTCAAGGTTCTTGAAAGGTTACCAAGCTTCTACATGAGACCAAGGCGAAAGTTGTCCTGGCACAGTTGGGGAAGTAGAAATAATAGACATGCTAATAAGTTTCTTTCTTATGATAATCATTACCATGGCTTCCTGTCTAACTGTGCTAGGACACCCTTCACCTCGGTTTCATATAGAAGCTTGTTTATCTTTGAACGTGAAATGGGCAGTTCTCCTTACAGTAACAAAAGAAAATAAGCTGGTTAGTGCTGAGAAAATGGCACTTGGTCGACCGCCAGAAGTACTTAAAATAATGTCATGGGCATAGGTTATGAGAATTTACAAGTCCATCATAGGACACGTACCACTAGTCGGGACCTCATCACCTGCCGTAGTAACCGGCATCGCTGTTTTGTCTACACATACATTGGGGTCTCTCGTATCTGGGAACCACTTGCACTCTAACCTGCTCGGCCAGGAGACCTGATACTGCTTTAATATTGGTCCACAGCCTCTTGTTGCTGCTTCACAAACGAAGCGGCAAGGAGGGAGAACTCTTTCGTGTTTTGGAACACAAACTGGTGCAAACACGGCGCAGAGGAAGAACCTGGGGAGAATCATAATGTTAGGACCCAGTCCCAAACTTAAATGAAAGCGTATGCATTTTAGAGCTAGTAGGTACTGATCTTGCAATGATGATGATGAGGACAATGATGTCAGCAACAACTACTATAATAATAATAATAGTAATAATAATAACGTAATAAAGATAATAACAACAATAATAATAATAATAATAATAATATATTGATAGAAAGTAAGAAACACTAAGAGCAACAATAATAGTAATAACATAAATAACAAAAACAACTAAAATGATGATGTGACGATGAGGATGAAAGCTAGTTGAATGGCCGCCGCCTGGTTAGCCCAGTTGGTAAGCTGCCTGTCTGTCTTGCGGGAGGCCCGGGTTCGATTCCCGGTGTCGGACCTTCACTCAGGGTCTTAAAATAACTGAGGAGAAGGTGCTGCCTTTGCTCTAACATCTGCAAACTGTTGGACGTTCGTGTCTTTTGAGCTAAGGACATTAAACAATAGTCCCCGAGATGCAGGCCTCAAAAGGAACCTCGAGTCGTAACATCTCTTCTTCCGTGACTCCTCGAGTCAAAATGTCATAAACAATGAGTTTGAGTTTGAGGTTGAGTTTCCTTAAGCATCTCTTCTACAAAAAAACACTTTTTCGGAATTGATGCAAAAAAACAAGTTGATCCACCTAACCTCATGAATGAAGAACAATTGGTTTGTGTTAACACGAAGTACTGGCTAATTGCAAGCATTGCTTCGGCTTGAGTTGTGTGGTTAAGACTGTTTGGCATCCGGGTTTGACTGTAGCCCAGTCCCATACACATCGGCACGGTCATATCTTGGCAGTAACTTTCCTCGCTTGGTATTATTCCTAGCGGTACATTAATATCATGCTCCGGAGACGCTAAGAATAAAAAAAATCATGAAATCTTTAACACTGGTCCTCTAAAGACAAAGAAAAGTGATTTAAGGTCATTCAATTGCAATCCTTTAAAGCAACATTAGCGATAACAAATTCTATAACATATAAACACACAATGCATTATTATACAGCATACATACATAACAATTGTACATAGGTACAATTAAAATGTCAGTCAAAATCAAATTCATATCCTAAGCCAATGTAGCTTTTTTTCTCATCTTTGTTTTCACTTTTGTGGATTAAAGTACACAACAAAGAACAGGTGCGTTGTGGGTAGTGACAAAGCCTTACAATCCAAGGTTAAACTCGAGCCCAGTTTCCTTGTTGGAGTTTACCTGTCAGGTTGAAAGGTAGTGTTGCAGCCATGCTCCAAGGGCCAAAAGAACCTTTTCTGGTATCGTTCCCTTTACTCAGCATCGCAGCTATTCTAACCTTGTACTGGCGGCCTGGTAAAAGGCGATTGATAACGAATTTCCGGTAATGACCCTGTAAAAACAACCAGAGTCAGTCAATATTCAAAGACATTGCAGTAACAGTGTCAATAATGATAAAGATTAAAACAGAGACAGAAGCATGAGGATGGAAACAGTGACAGAAGGATAAGGATGGAAATAGAGACGGATCGGAAGCATTAGGATGGAAACGGAGATAGAAGCTTGAGGATGGAAATAGAGGCAGTAGCATAAGGATTGAAACAATGACAGAAAGAAGGATGGAAACAGAGACAGAAAGATAAGGATGGAAATAGTGACAGTAGCATAAGGATGGAAACAGAGACAGAAGGATAAGGATTGAAACAGAGACAGTAGCATAAGAATGGAAACAGAGACGGAAGCATAAGGACGGAAACAGAGAAAGTAGCATAAGGATAGAAACAGAGACAGAAAGATAAAGATTGAAAAAGAGACAGAAACAGAAACACAAGGAAGGAAACAGAAAAAGTAGCATAATGATTCAGGTGTGAAGTGTAGTACGGAGAAGATAATTACAGTCTAAACTTTATCTTCGACATTGCTCGAGTTGTTTGGTTGTTTTCATTGACAATGAAACAATACTTGCATGTGAAGAACTGAAAAAATTGTTCATTTTTCGTCTGAGAAATTGCAGTTCATAGTTGAAGCAAATGCTAAGTACGGTTTAAAATTGTGAATGAGGTAGAAGTGGCGTCTAAAGGAACAATTTTGTTGCTAGGATGAACTAGACACTAGTTATTTCATCATCCCCTGATTACTTACGGGAAGCTCCATATAGGTGCGGCGATTGTAAGGTGATTTCATTGGACGAAATATCAGCAGGAATAGCAAGCCTTTATCATTGGTATAATTTGAAGGTAGACTCCATGAAACCTGAAGTGCATTTTGGGAAACGGGCACGAGTTCGACCTGAAGTTTTGGCAGTTTTTGAGCCCATTTGCTGTTTCCTGTGTAAAATAATACAAAAGTTATTAGAGTTACAACAAACAGTTTAACGATAACCTTAAGGCCGCAAAATGGTCAAAAATCTTTTGTCAGGGCGATTTTTTTTTCATTCTAGTTCAAAGTGTTACATCTTAGCTTTAGCCGAAAGGATTCCAAATTTTCAGTTTTTATTGGTTGACAAGTTTGCATTTTCCAAAAAGAGGGTCTTGGATTGGTTTTTAGGGAAAAAGCTACGACAATTAAATAAGTTCCTTTTTCATAAGGGTTTGCCTTTGCCAAACAAACTTTTAATTAATTTTTCTCTTTCCAGGGCAGAGTTGTTTAAAGGCCGATTAACACTAACAACGGGTTTCGACCCTTTTTAAGAAATCAAAAATTGTAAAATTACTTTCGTGTTTCTAACCTTATAGAGAATGATTTGAGCTGTGATTTTGGAATTGACAAGCGTTTTTAATAAAGAATCAGAATATATTTCATAAAAACTGTAAATTTTTCCTAAGAGAAGTAATTTCTGCTTTAATTTTGGCTTAGCCTAGAGTAAAAATTAACCAGCCTTTGAACAACCCAGCCTAGAGCTACAGGCTTGAAAAGTGTGCAGAAAAATAAAATCAAAGAAAATAGTTGTTTGAGCGTGTTGAGATTGTTGGAACACTTCCTTGGTTCTTTCCTTGATTCTTAAAACACAACTCTAATTTACACTCTTTTTTTATGAGAACGTCGAATTTTTCGACTGAGGCTGAATTTTCTTAAATATTTTCGGGACATCGGGCTTAAATGTTCTTAACTCATTTCTGATTTTAGTACTACATGTACCGCATCGGTGTATTCGTGTAGTTTAGTGTAGTAGTTGGTACTCATGACTGTTGGCTTTCTGGCCAGTTTGTCTTAAGAGATATACCTGAAATAACTGCGATTTTTTAAATGAAAGAATATGTGATGTTAAACTGTTGTCCGCGACCTTTAGTCAAGAAGCCCGTCGAAAAGCAAATGTTCGATAACACTGTTTGATTTATTTGCAATAGGTTATCATCATAAATAAATGTTCTTCACCTTTCTCAGCCTAAGCATGTTTTAACATGTTCTTAGATTTTGGGCATTTCTTATAAAATAGGTTCTTATAAAATAGTGTACCCTTGCATACCAGACAGAGAGAGAGAGAGAAAAAAAAACAAAGAATTTGATACATAATATATCTTCAGAAGGTTTCTCTCAAAATAATTAGTTATAAAAATGAAGCCAAGTTACAATAAATAAATTTATTCATTTCGTCGGAAAGCCAAAATCTTGTGAAAAAAGGTGTGATTCTCGTAAATATCGTTTACTGAAAATAGCGAATTCGAGCCAGGTTCCCGCTGCTGCAAATATGATGTCCGCCCTCCATGTTCTATTGAGCTTTCGACAAGGTTTGTTAGCAACATCACCACTAAACAGCATGACGTATATTTATTGAGTGCTTTGCTTTTTCCGTCTTCAAACTACTACTAATTGATTCACACACTTTTTATCTAACTAAATTTGCTTAAAATTAAAAACAAACTCAGAGCAATTGCAAACGTAACTTAAAGGTTTGTTGAAAAATTCAGCATTTCACGTAATTACACAATTTCTGCAGTTAATGAGCAGAGAATTCAAAGAAAATCAAATCTGTGTGGCACATGTTTAGGACAGTGTCGAAGTGTATTTATGGCAATAGCAAACTTATGCTGTAGAAATAGACTATAATTTTATATCAATGTTCAGCAATATAACAATGATGGAGACAAAAACAATTTGTGGACACCTGAGGATCAAATTATAAAAAAAAATTAAAAGCAATGAGCTTCAGCCAAACTTACCGGTTTAGTTATGAAAAGATGATCTGTAGTTTTTAGTATTTGTTTGCTCAGTCGGTGCAACAATTTTGAACAAAATCTTATTAGTTTCTATTAACAACTTTGTGACAAACGAAATGAAGTCAGTGAATTGAACTGTGCCGCACTGATCATTTTTAACACTTCCTTCTTTAATCAAAGCACTTGGAGTTTTGTGGATATAAACAAAAATTTCGGTTTTCAAAGATTTTTATTTTGTAATAACATGTAGTGTTACAAGAAAAAGGAACTAGTTTTGGGCAAGAACAAGCTAGAAGAGGTCAAGACTAGGAAGGCAGAAGATTTCTAGTCAATCAACGTCACAATACTCCAAATTCACATTAATGACAATCTACTGATTAGGGTCAACTCACATTGTGAAAATAAAAAGCATGACTCGGTTATAAACCTGAGATGTGAAAGTAAAATCAATTTGAAAAAGAAACTTTTATCCGATTAAGAGAGAGTTAGTGGATCGATTTGATAAAACACTTATAACAGCGAGAGTTGGCCGAGCTTCTTCTAAATATGGCGTGCAACTGATGTACAATGCTGGTTCTCTAGGCTACACAATAGCTAAAAAGAACATACGCACAAATAGTCTTTTTTCAATGCTTCCACGCACAAATACCACCTTAGAAAATATTTGGAAAACCATTAAAAAAAACCCAGATGGTTTAAAGGAAATTTCAGCATAAACTCTCGGAAAATTTTGCGACAGCCGATTTTTCGCTGAATGATAATAAGCTATGATAAAGCGTCAAACGATTTTAGAATTCTTTGAGTGAGGAGAATATCTATCAACAAAAATATTTCCGGTTTATAAAGTTAAAGTAACCACTAAATAGTGAAGCCGGAACTCATTTTTATCTTGCTGTTTTAGCCTGTTGGTGAAGCTTTTTAAGAAAAGTGAGTTTATTACTTTACTCAAGAAACTTTGCAAGAGGACGATAGCACACTCAGTTGATGCGACCGCAGCGAATTAGTTACAGTCGTAGGGCAATAAATACAGCAAACTGCTTATACTCACCTAGTTATCGCTAGTTTTAAGTCTTTTTAAACTTTGAAAAGTTAAAGTTGGAGAGTTATTGCGAACCTAACAGGAATTTCAGTCGAAAAGAAACCGTTCCTTTTCTGACTACATCTTCTTAAAGCGCTATAATAAGCCAAGAAAATCAAAATGTAGCATTAGTTTCTCAGTTATGGTTGTTTAAATAAGTGCTAACAAATAAAGTTAAAATATAACAGTTATGACATGTAGTACCTTTCTTTGCTTCAGCCTCACTAAGCTGGCAGATAAGGCAGATTGCAGTCAAGGTGCTAAACAGTACAAGTTGTTGCATGTTTGCAAAGCTCGCCAACACACTGAATCTCTGAACTGGATTCTCCGGCCTTACGAACCCACAGGGTACTAAATACTCCGCGCAGTTCATAGATTGAGATATGTCATCATGATCTTCAAACATAAACATTTCACCCCACCACAAGAAATATTGAAACTGATAACCACCGAACGCTGGTATCACTCCCTAAGGGCTGATTTATTTTCGGTCTAGACAGGGAGAGAGAAAATTTAAAATCTGCTAAGAACTCAAATTTGGTCTGAATTTCCGCTAGGCAATAGCGTTTTAACGTTTAGGTTAAGAATGTTTTACATTCGCTTTCCAAAGATTTTAAAACGTGAGAAAGAAAGGAAATACCAGACCAACTACAGTTGCCCTGAAAAATAACGTAACAAGATTCAGTGTTGAAATTTTTAAAATACAAAACGTTGAGAGCCTGATTTAGGAGCACAGTGCTCGCTGTAGACTTTCAACTTTGTTGGGCGAAGTCAAGACGTTAAGCTTTCTGATGCAACGAACTCTTACCGTTAATAGCCTATAAATAAAAAATACTCGCCTGCTTCTTTTAGTATACGAACACTAAATTTAGTTACCAGTGCCTTTCATTGGGGAGGGGACACGCTTTAAAATCTGTTGTTAGAAAGAAACAATTTTTTTTGGGGGGGGAACAACCCACCACCTCCCCCGACAAAATTGGGTTCCTTAAAAATACCATTGTTTTGACTTCTTCCCTAAATCTAAAACTAAACTTAATCCATATTGGCTAAAACCTTGTGGAAGGTATCTGAGTATGACTCTCGACACAGATTTTGGAGTTATTCTAGGTCAATTTTGTGGAGCGGAGAAAACCGGAGAACCCGGAGAAAAACCCTCGGAGTCAGCTAGAAGGTTGACGAATCTTAGCCCACATGCAAAATCAGGATTCGATCCCGGGATCAGAGAGGATGAAAATCTGTTTGGGCAAGCAAAGAGCCCTTCCCCCCTCCCCCTTGGGGGTATCCCCTATAAAGGCCAGTCCGGTATTTTTTCGGGGTTGTAAAAAGAATTCCGGTGTTAAACCAAGAGCCCGGTATTTTTTAGCGTTTAAAAACACCAAGCTATTGGACTGCTTGCAGTCTAGTGTTTTAGAAAGAAAACGTGCGTACTGATAAGTAGTTTTAAAAGACGTCCTTTGGCGAACGCTACAACAAACAGTTTAACGGTAACCTTGAGGCCGCAAAATGGTCAAAAGTCTTTTGTCAGGGGAATCTTAATCATTTTAGTTCAAAGTGTTACATCTAAGCTTTAGCTGAAAGGTTTCCAGTTTTTTTTCATTCGTTGACAAGTTTGCATTTTCCAAAACGAGGGTCTTGGATTGGTTTTTAGGGAAAAAGTTACGACAATTAAATAAGTTCCTTTTTATAAGGATTTTTGCCTTTTACGCGCACCTTTATTCACTGCATATCACGTTCAGCACAGCACGAGGGGACTTGGCGCCGAACCACTAGCTACCCAGGGGAAAATTTTAGCTTTCAATTGGTATTTTTTTGGATAATTTTAAAACCAAGAGGTATTTTTTAGGGTGGAAATTTTTTGCCCCTTGGTATTTTTAGGGTATTTTTGGGACTTTTCCGACGGTCATCCCTACTCTTTTTACCCCCGAGTACCCCCCCCCCCTCCCCGGGGCAAAGAGCTCTACCGTTTTCATCATGCATAGCTACCGTTGACGTATCGCGGGATTTGTTATCCACCTTTGAAATAATTCAGTTAGAAGTTTGCCTGGATATAAAGCCCCATTAACACTGCAGAAAACTTTGGCATGCAGAACGGCTAGGACGAAAAAAGTACGCGTACTATTGAAATTTGTTCATCACAACTTTTACCAGTTGTCGTGTAACGACTTTTCCCCAATAAGCATCCGGGCCGGTCTAAAATTTCGCCCGTGCTCAGACCGTGTCGAAATCGAGGCAGTCCGAGCACGGATAAATAATCTTGGCACGCTTACCACAAATATCAACACAGGTGAAGAGGAAGAACGAGATGATGAAAAACCAGGTGTAGTGAAATATTTATTTTATTTTATTTTATTTATTTATTAGCTTCGCCATAAAGCTAGAAAGTTTACACAGTGTATAACTTAAGAATAATATTGAAAATAGAAAACCACTGCTAACACTTAAAGTCGTCAACTTACAAATAAAAAACTCTCAACTTTAGATTTACGACTAGCAGCTTCCTACCATCAGAACACAACACAACTTACCAAAACTACCCCTCGGAAACACAACTTAAATAGTAAAACAAGAAAAAAAATTTTTGGAGTTGAAAAACTAACGAACCAACAGAACCAACAGCTGAAGGTGACCAAATAAAAAAAAAGAGAAAGAAAGTGTTTAAGAAGAAGTGAAAATCCAATCAGTAAAGCACCAAGATATGAAGAGAACAACTTTTACACTTCAATCTCCGAGCTGTTCCCATTTTATTTTGAACCCGTACCGGCCAGCATTTTCATCTGCGCCGTTCCAAAAATACGGAGTAGTGTAGACGGACCTGAGATTTGTGTTCACAGTACAACTTTGTGGTTGGAATTCCCAATAATTTTGTTTGGACTCGTCCGTGATTTTGTTTCAAAATGTGACAATTGAACCATTCAGTCGACCCAAATGAACATCTCATAAAAGCAGTGTTTTAGACTGCGCTTTTACATCAAGTATGTGGAAAAGCGATTCAAATCTCGCAATTCGAAGAAAAAACTGCCGGTTTGGTAGCCGCGCCTCATTGTTTATTGACTTGCCAGCAGGTGTGACAGTGAGTCACGTGATATCTTCAACAGTGGTACCGGTGAATATATTATCATCTCGCTTTGTCGATGGAGCCGACCACAAAAGAAGTGTTTCTTTCGATCGTTTGCTTCAGAAGATGAAATTTCGGTAAAACGAAATATTTTTTCTGTAACAGCAGGATATAACGACACGGAAGAGAAGGTAATATGAGTGAAAAGTGTTTGATAACTATCCATTATGAACCTTATTCATAGCCAAAGCAAACTCGCTGTACATGTCGATTGATAGCTAAGCCTTATTCTAAAATGTAATTTTGTGAGAAAAAAAAACAAGCCTATCATTATAGTGTTATCATCTTAGCACCTTATCAAAACAGCAATAAATTAGTAGAAACATTGAGCGAATATTTTGTAAAAGAAAGAGATGCTAGACAGCGCAAAATTATTTAGAAAAATAACCGCATAGTATTCACGCAGACCGGCTATCTCCACTGGCGTATAAGTAAATTTATTCAAATCTGGGAAATTAAACAACTTGAACGAAACCGTGACGTTCTGATCTTCTCAAAATTTGATGAAAAATTAAGATTTTGTTTAATTTAGTAGCATATGTTGTCTGTGGCCAGACGAATGAGCTGAGAAGCAAAATTAGGAATCGTCATTTACATTTGCAACTGTCAAAAAGAATGTTTGCATTTGAATATTTCTTTACGAGTTGAATTTTTAAAAAGCAACAGTTTGTGACTGTCTCGAGTTCACTTTTTAAACACGAGTTCGCTTATTTTAAAGCGCCTAGAAAGCTAGGCGGACATGAACGGGGAATAACATTCTCGACTTTATATCGCTTCCTTTCGTACATTTCGTTCACAACATGCCAATTTCGCTTGCGTTAGATTAAATTAAAAAGTAAACTGTTTTTTTCTTTATCTCTGGGGTTGTAAATTTAATTCTTTGCTATACCCTTAAATTTGGTGTTCGTAAAAGTTTTTTCTACGATACCAAGCAACGTTGACAACTTTGAACGATAGATTCAAAACTATTTGCATTCAGTTAGGTGACAAGTTAGAAACTGCTTTTTAAACCGGATAATGGGGAACAATTTTCTCGACTTTATATCGCTTTCTTTCGTACATTTCGTTCCACAACATGCCAATTTCGCTCGCGGTAGACTAATCTTAAAAATAAGAGTATTTTTTTCTTTATCTCTGGGATTGTTAATTTAATTCTTTGCTATACCCTTTAGCTTGGTGTTCGTAAAAGTTTTTCTCCGATACCAAGCTCAAAACTGTTTCCATTCAGTCAGGTGACAAGTTAGAAAGTGCTATATAAACCGGATAACCGGGCCAGTATACAGTAGTCATTACTACACAAGGAAGTATTAACCGGTTGAGCGGGACACACACTAGTACTGTTTAATCACAAACCTATGTATTTTCAAGGCGACATGTTTATATAGTATAGAAAGCCAGATACAGCACTGGTTTCGTACAGGCTTTGGGTGTTGTTTAACTTGCAAAGGATCGGAAGTTAATCATATTCAATCCGTTATTTACATAGCTTCTTTGCAGCGGAAATGGTGGAGCAGACCACAAATGAACCGGTAAGATGCTCACTTGCTATATTTCTGTTTTGGAATTCCCCTTCTCCAAAATTTGCTCGAGCGCGCCGCAAACTTATTATTTTAGTCCGAATTTTTTCGCAAATTTCCCACAACTAGGAGCCCATGCTTTTTATCGAACAAATTTGGAAGAAATTTATTTTTCATCTTTAGTTTTCATATATTTGGTTGATCAATTCTCATTTTCTTCTTACCAAGTGTCTTATTTTGTATGTGTTATCTAAGGAGAATTTAGATGTTCATAACTGACCGGACTCGAAGGACTAAACTATAACAGTTGACTCCTTAGGGCGGGAGTACTTTTCCTCACTACCCAACTTTTGTTCGGTAGTGAGGAAGTTGAAAAAAACATTTCTGTTGTCTGTTAAATATATTTTCTTACGCGATTTTAACAAGCCCTTTTTGTTTTTCTTCCTAAGTAGTGTTAGTTTTTAATTGTTTTCAAATTAAAATCGTTTTAATATTTCATATAATCAAAGAATCTCTTAAAAAACAGTCTTAATTCTGCGGCCTATACTCGTTTTTGTATAACCAGACGGTACAGGCACTTTGCGAGTATGGTGACAGGACCCAAATCAATTTGACATTAACTAAAAAGCAAGCGTCAATTATTTAAAAAAATTCCGTGTACTGCCAAATCTCCTTGTGGGTTGTTAAGCCTACGAGTTTTTGCTCCAGGCACGCGATAGCTGAATTTTCAAAAAACTATTGTTTGCACAGAACAAAAGAATTAAAACTAGTTTCAACAATTAGACAACAAATTTTAGGTTTGCCTTGTCTGTATTTTGCACTTTTATCATTCACTTGTATTAAACACTGAGAAAGGCATTGTTTTCCTGCCGAAACACGTCTTTAAACTCAAACTAAAATTTGTCGCTTGTTTGTTGAAACTTACCGTAACTGTGCAAAACAATCGTCCAAATGACGATTTTTGTCAAACATGCCGCTAGGTGTTCGTCTAAGTCATGTGGAGGTAAAAAATTCCATTTGAAATAATAGTGTACACTGCTGTTATTGAACCAACTATTTTTTTTGTTTTAGCTGTGTATTAGGGCCCATCGGAATGAAATTGATGGGAGTAAGCGTTAATTTCATCTTAATTTCAACTTTCTATTTGGCCGGGGAAGGGTCCTAAAGTGTTTTAACTTGCAAACTCAGAATGGAATTTTGTCTAAAATTTATCGCTTCATCTTTCCAGTCGTTACCATCGGTGGTGACACTCAACGTAGGTGGCCACGTGTTTGCGACGAAGCGCTCAACTCTGGTACAAGACAGCGGCAGCATGCTGTCTTCTATGTTCAGCGGAGACTACGATCTCGACAAAGATTTACAGGGAAGATATTTCATCGACTGGGACGGAACTCATTTTGGGCACATATTGAATTATCTTCGTGACAGGAAGACACTACCACCTCACTCGGTTGCCGTGATGGTATGGCTTTATTAATAGACTTGAAAAAAAAACCCATAACTTTCAAAACACACGGGTGTTCTGTGGCAAATTGTCTCATTCAGTCAAATTTGAAGTATTTTGGGTGAGGGCGCGGATTTGATCATGTTTGATTCCAGTCATTGTCAAATCAATTACTTTTTTAACAAGGGGTGAGGGCGCGGCTTTGATCATTTTTGACTCCAGTCATTGTCAAATCAATTACTTTTTTAACAAAGGATGAGGGCGCGGCTTTGATCATTTTTTACTCC
>JAOBAT010069758.1:0-28329 GCA_026413305.1 Hydrozoanthus tunicans | reverse complement strand
AATCAATTACCTTTTTCCCGAGGGGTGAGGGCGCGGCTTTGATCATTTTTGACTCCAGTCATTGTCAAATCAATTACTTTTTTCCCGAGGGGTGAGGGCGCGGCTTTGATCATTTTTGACTCCAGTCATTGTCAAATCAATTACCTTTTTCCCGATGGGTGAGGGCGCGGCTTTGATCATTTTTGACTCCAGTCATTGTCAAATCAATTACCTTTTTCCCGAGGGGTGAGGGCTCCTATCATCATTGTCAATTTTACTGTTTAGCTTATTTCACTCCCTTCTGACGAGTAAAACAGTATGTTTTCTAATCTTGATATCATCTAGCATTGACCTTCAGTCGTCACTTCCTAAGAAAACAATAGACTTAAAATATCTAACTACTTCTGCATCTAGGTTTACAAAGACGCCCAATATTTCCAAATTCGCGGCCTCTTGGAGAAGCTCGAACGATACGCCAACGTCTTTGCCATAAAACTGGAAGAAGCTAGGAAATCCAAATTTGGAGACTGCTTCGACAATTGGAAGGACACGATAATCGCGCAAGCCCAGGCTAAAAGCCTTGAGAGTTTATCCTCCACTGGTCGAGTAACCATCCTTTCGGTAGAAGACAACAAGAAAGTCGACAATCCCCCAGAATGCCTTGGGAACCACGACCACAGTTTACAGGTCAGTGAGCAAGGTAACATTAAAAACCACCAGGAACCTCTCGATCACATGAAGAGCCGCCTTCAGAATCCGGTTGTTTTAACTGATATTCCTGATTCGGAAGTTAAACCCTTTCTTCAGACTGTTGAGCGCGAGCTGACCCGTGACGGGTACAAATGCCGCTTGTGGGACGAGGATATACGGTGTAAAAATAAACGATTGATCTACGGTATGGGAAATGAAGAGTGCCGCATGTCACTGGTTGAACACATTATAGAGTTTGAATGGCCAGTACAGTTCCGAACTGAAACATCCAAAAAAACCCTTTAAAGTGAACATAACCTTTTATTTTTTGTTTTCTGATCTAAAAGTAGGTTTCTCCGAAAATTATTTTGATAGGTTTCTTTACAAGTCTTTAAAACCAAAAAAAAATAATCGCCGCTATTTTGGAACAACATATATTAAAGGACGCGACGTCAATATGACGTATAGGTTAAGGAAAACTAATGCTCGAACAACAGTTGAGTGCAAAAAAGCCGGAAAAATGTGTTGCAAATTGGTTTCCTCCAAATCTGTTTCTTTCCTCCTCCGACAGAGTATTTCTATTTTGATGCGACGCGACGTCAATTCCTTAATCTACGTCACAGTGAACCAGCCATCCTTATGGTCAGCGGCAAGGGTTGACCAAATAAATGTACAGTTTAAACGGTTTCGCAAAAAAATTCGTGTTTTGTTCAAAAAAAAAAACTTCGGGATGCTCACTTTAAAATACGTACTTTCTGATAAGAAAACATAAACAGCAAGGTACTTGAAGCACTTTCGTCATATCTCGTGTAAAATGGTGACGGTGATGAAATCGTTTGTATCTAGCACTAAAAACTTGAGCACAGCAATTTGAAGCTAAATAAATAATAGCAATAGTAGTAGCATCAAAACAAGAAAGAGTTATTCAAAAGATCTGTGGCAGAACAAACGTAAGCATATTGAAATCTTGAAAATGTAGAACACCAAACTATATGAAGAAAAATGACAAGTATACTGCACATGCGCGTTACTGCACATAACTTGGCACTAAGGTCAAAGGAACTTGAACCCTTCAGTCCCAGTCAGTTATCAACATCCAACTTCTCCTTACATATAACACATTAAAAAGGCATTTGGTAATGAGAAAATGAGAATTGATCGAGCAAAACAAACCAAAAGATGAAAAATAAAATTCTCCCAAACCTGCTCAATGAAAAGTATGGTCTCTTCTTAGGAGAATGCAAATGGTCAAGGCAACTTGGGCTAAGGGAAGAAGTCAAAACAATGGTATTTTTAAGGAACCCGATTTTGTCGGGAGAGGTGGTGGGTGGCGGCACATACCCCCTACCCCACCCCACTTTTTCAGAGCTCAATTTCTCAAAACCTGGTTTAGAGGTAGTGTTTTTTATTGTATTATGGACTCCTCTCTCCACAAAGAAGGCGTTGGTGCAAGCACTTTATCAATATCTATTTCATTGAATATGATATTTTCTCCTGAAATTCAGCATTTTTGAAAAAAGGTGGTGGGTGGCGGCACATAATACCCCACCCCCTAAATTGGGTTCCTATGAAGTACCGTTGTTTTGACCTTTTCCCTTAAAGAGGGTTGTGCCTGTTTGTTAGTTGTGTCGTTTTAACGAGGCCAAACAAGGCCGAAACAGCTGTCCACGGCTGATTGCACTCAGGCTCAGTTTAAGACAGATGTAAAGGGTAATACCTGCTACCTGCATGGCCTTGGTGCCAACTTTAAGCACGCATATGAAGTACTTGTGATTTTGAGTTCTATCTTATCAAGGGAAAAGGTCAAAACAATGGTACTTCCTAGGAACCCAATTTAGGGGGTGGGGTATTATGTGCCGCCACCCACCAACTTTTTCCAAAAAAGCTGAATTACAGGAGCAAATATCATGTTCAATGAAATAACTATTGGTAAAGTGCTTCCACCAACGCCTTCTTTGTGGAGAGAGTAGTCCTTAATACAATAAAAACCAATACCCCTAAATCAGGTTTAGAGAAATTGAGCCGAGGTGCCGCCACCCACCACCTCCCCCGACAAAATTGGGTTCCTTAAAAATACCATTGTTTTGACTTCTTCCCTTAACTATCAAACCTTGCACATTTTTAATTACTAATGGAGATGGTGGAAATTAAAGCATGCAACCGTTTCAAGTTTTTTTTTAATATTCACAGCCACAATTCACAAATATTATATTCATTAAAAAATATTGCTGTTTCTACTGGTTAACATAAAGCTTTAAATTGTATTTTCCGTGTTTCCATACTCTGTTGGAAACACTCGGGATTGTTGGAAGAATACAAGGAAAGGTTTGAAGCGAGCGATTCAAAGTATTTCCTCATGTTCTCCAAACAATCCCAAGTGTTTCCAACAGAGAATGGAAATACGTTCTAAAGGTTTTATAAAGTAATTACAGGCTTTCAAGCACACCCAGGTGAAAAGGACCAAAATTCTTTTAAAAGTAGGACAAAAGAAGGATTTCGAGAGGAAAAGTAGGAGAAAAGTAGGACAACTGAGGTCTTAGAAGAAGGACTAAGAACGCAGTCTTTGGTACAGATCTTTGAAGAAGTACTGATGAATTGCTTCTAGTCTGCCTGTGACTCGTTTCCAGTTGGTATGACTGAGCCATCTGGACTGGACATGCCAGATGAACATTTGTTCGTCAAGAACTCTTCCTTGCGAGATGTGGTCCAGGCTTTAACCCTGAGCACCTGCAAGGCTTACTCCCTATTTCTGCATGATACAACCTTGCACAGTTTGTTGAAATTGCCGCATATAAAAAGTAGGAAAAAGTAGGAAATTCTAGGAATTTCAAGACAAAAGTAGGAATACTAGGAGAAGGGTCAAAAAAGTAGGAAATAGTAGGAAAAGTAGGATCACTTGAAAGCCTGTAATAACAACTGATGACGTCATTCATAATTTCCATCCAGATTTAAAAAATGATTCTCGACCAATCAGAGCGAGCGTATTATCGAAATTATGTTATAAAGCCTATTGGAAATACTTCAAAATATCTTTCATTGTTGTACAAATAGTATAAGTGCAGTGGTGCTATCTCGTTCAACGCCTACCTAGCAGTGATTCGTATCAAGTAAAATGGTATGAAACTAAAAAGCTAGCGTTGGATGTTCAGTGGTTACTACCGTTACGTAAACTAAGAATTCGTTTTCTTCTTTATACTGTACAAAATATCAAAATGGCAATTAATAGTTAAAAGATATTATGAAACAAACGTTACCGACGCCCGTAATCCAAACCACCCTTCCCTGCTCATTCCTGGACTATCCGCCGCATTTCCGAACCACTAATCATCGCCAAACCTCCCCCTTATCTAAATAAAAAAGTCCAAGCTTTCCCTTTGTCACTGTTCCCCTTGGGGATAACTGTGAACTGTATACAAACTACGTTTGTTCTCCGGAGTTCATTTACCTGAAGAGGACTTTATAAGTGAAAACGTTTGTTTCATACTAAAGGAACTCCTGGGATGTGGGCAAGTTTGATTCTAATGAATGTTCAATATTCCAAGATTAATTTGTTATAGTATTTCTGGTAAATTGGCATTTGAAGCAGAGTTATTTTCTTTCAAAGGCAAGTAAAAATGTCAAAATACTGACGGCTCGGAAAGTTGTCAGCGTAACTCCAAATTACGTCACCGCGTCAAATCCGCATCGCCTCAAGATGTTAAGGAGCGGCTGGTCTCAAGATAGACTCCAGTTTTTCGGTATGCCTCGTGCAGTTCAGATTCGAATAACTTGGAACAAAACCCAGTCTTATCAGTTTGAACCACATGTTTGTTTGACGCGGTTATGTCACAAATGACTGCTGACCCTCGTAACGCGGCTCAAATCTTAACAAGATGCCCTAATTTCAAATTGTTTTTTTCACAATTTTAAACTAAAAATTATCGGCTGTTCTTGAAGTTGAAAGAAATAATCAAAACCATGACCAAAAATATTAGGTTAACTGAAAAAAAGCAGTTTACTGTTTCCCTGGAATTCCCCTTTAACTTTTAACTTTTATAACCATTTTGATATTTGATAACTTATTGGCGTTATCATGTATACTCTTTACACCGGTCTCATGACACAATAAGATAATAAGACAAAACCATATATCTAAGACTTCCTCTCGTCATTTCTGTAAGTACAAGTAATCATACAACTTCGAGTGCAATTTGGAATTAATTCGCACGAATGAGTTTTTTAAAAAGTATCAAAAAAGTCGTATGATTACTTATGAATTAATATCATTCGTTAAAAATATTACTCAGTTCTGACGAAAACGTCGATGTTGCTGTCCTCAATGCTAAGGTGCCTAGTGTCTCCCGTTCGTCATCATTTTACGTGATGTCATTGGCTTATACAATCTGCTATTGTCTTTCAGCCAATAGTATTCCATAATTTTGATTTGTAATTTGCACTGGTGTTACTATTTAACTGCACTGCTCTCAGCCAATCAGAACTGAGTAATTTTTTCATGTATGTTTTTACGAATGTAATGCCTACCTTCATTACAATAAGATATATTGCAGTGAGTTAATTAAATTATATGGGCTTATTGAGGTGGTGTTACTTTTTTCTTTACTCTTCGCGTAGTTTTTAGCAGATTGTAATTGATGTACGTTGTGTATCTGGCAGAGAGGAACGGAATGTAGAAAGCTCTGAAGAACCTGCTAGACCTAGCGATGAAAAAAAAAATTACGAACACTGCAAATAATAAGTAACCCGTTACAACTACAAGCATCATCAAATGTCCACTAAATGTGCAAGTTGCATTTGAGTACACTAAAAAAATACTTGAGTTCATAGACTTATTGTTTTATCGTATCGTAAATGCGATAATGGTAAGATTTCTTCAGACAGTGCTCTTGGAAATAAGTTAAACTTTTCACCCCTCACGCCTTGGAAATATACACCTCTAGACCCCCTGAAATTTCCAGCAACCTTCCATGAAGGGGGAGGGGGGGGGGGGAGGTATGGTATGAGGTATAAAACGTCCCAGATTTTTGAGATTTGATTACAGGCTCAATATCGCAAGTTTGGAAGCCTGGTGTGGTCAGGAACCTGTTTTAAAAGTTTCAAAGTACAATTTGGGTTCTGGTTTGTCCATCTTTTGAATCATATGGTTTCATTGATTTGGCGTGTTCGGCGTTTCATAGCTCCCCACGATTAATTCGTGAAGGCGCAAGAGGTACTGCTTCTTGAGTTCTTCTCCTTTTCGATGGTGAGGGTCGATGATGAACGAGTTTAAGCGACGAGGTCACCAACACCGACGACGGCGGACAAAAACAATAGTGAATACAATAACTTCGCGTTGGAATGCAACGTGCGGGTCACCTGTACGCTGTCGTCTTGAATGCTACAACGTGAAAAGCCGCTTAGTTATTGAGTTCTTACGACTACGGGAACGATAAACAGAAAAATTTCTCAATCTCCTTTCATCTTTATGCAGGGAGCTTTAATCTTTTTCTTTTCACAAAGCGTCACTAAGACAAAAGAGAGGGCAAAAGAGCCAGAAATGATCGAAAAGGAAAAGCAAGAAATGTATTTTTTTTAAGCCGCCGTCGTCGATGTTGCCGTCCTCGTCGCTTATAAACTCTTTAAAATTGAGTGTCGTCGGTTGTCTTAAACTTATGGGTAAAAAGGTCCCAAAGTTTTTCTTGAAAAATTAAACGTCCGAAATCTTAAAGTCCGAATGTTTTCGTATTAAAAGCACTAATATTCAGCAGCATCAACACCGCATCTAAAAAATTATCACAACTATCATCATTTTTGAACCCATCGTCACGGTTTTAGTCTCTCATGATATTAATCACTTATGTTGAACATTATCACTACAATCATTACCAGTATAATCACCACAAGCACAACCATCATCTTTTCGTTTCGAACACCATTCTCACCACAACTGTCACCATCATAACCACTTGGACAAACGACCTTCAGTTATCAACACCCATACCACAATCATCATTGTACTATCACTATGAATGATAATCATAACAGCCAGCACTATTATTACATACCTCCATTACCATCATAACCACTAAAACAACGACCTTCAGTTATCAACACCCACACCATGATCATCATTTACTACCATTATGATAATCATAACAGCCATCACTGTTATTAAATATTTCTATCACCATCATAACTAATAAAACAACAGACTTCAATCATAAACATTAAACCACAATCATCATTGTACTATCATTATGATCATCATAACAGCCATCACTGTTATTACATAACTCCATTACCATCATAACCATTAAAACAACAGCCTTCAATCATCAACACCCACATCACAATAATACTGTACTATCACTATCATAATCATGACAGCCACAACTAATATTATTTACCTTCATCAACATCCATATCACATCAATAATCATTCACATCTGATAACTTTATTCGTCTTGGGAAATCTTGTTTCCACATCTTTTTGATCTTCTTGCTCAGACGAAGGCTCTCAAGGGCAGAAACATCTTTGAAGACTTTTAAAACCGAGCAAGAAGATCACAAAAACGTGGAAAAAAGATATCCTAAGAGAAACGAAGTATCCAGACGATGAAGCAATGAGCATTAGTTAGACTGTTGAAACTTTCCAAACATCATTTGTATTCATCACCATCGTCATAAGAACCATCATTGTTTAATACAAGATTTTCATTATCATCAACAATCACTTTTTAATACAATAAACATCAACGTCATAATAACTATCACTGCTTTAATACAATTATCATCACTTCCAGAAAAGCAAACACCTTAGACATCAACAACCATATCACGTCAGTAATCACTGTGCCATCAGCACCATCATATTCAAACCCGCCGATGATACCATCATCATACATTTTCGACGACACTTTCCCTCACCTCTGCTGGTCTAAAAACTTTCTTCTTGCAACCACTGCCCAGGCATCTGGCTGTCTGGAATAATTGGGTTCGTTTGGAGTTTCCCGCTCAGTTTCGAGGTCAACCAAGTAATGGCATTTGTTGATTGAAACCTAAAAAAGATAGTAATCAACTGCTTCAGCTTTGCTAGTTTGATGCTAAAGTAATAAAGCATTTCCTGTCAGCCCTTGCTTATCTTTTAAATGTACATTTGATCACAACAGCATTCTTATCTAACGGTCACTATCTTTATCATAATTATCAGTACCACTGTGATTGGCATTATTAATACATTTAACATCATTAAAAATATCACCATCATTATCAATATCAATGGCCCTCATCATTATAACCATCATTACCACTGGACTATTATAACCATCATCATTACCAAATCAATCACTCATTACCAATATCACTACCATAAGCATTATTACTGTCATTTACAGTATCGTCTTCATCAATACCAATGGCCCTCAATATCTTTATCACCATCACTACCGATATCAATGGCTCTCATTATCATTATCTGAGTCATTACCACTGGACTATTACAATTATCATCATTATCAAATCATCTTATCACTACCACTATCATTGTCATTATCACTCAAAATTGGTGCCTTCACCGCTTCAGGTATAATGAACAGACTCACGTATCGTGTTTTTTCCTCCAGGTTCATATCGTTCATGTGGGTCGGAAAAATTTTAGTTGCATTCTCCGCACTACTGTATGGTTTAGGTAGCTGTCCTCGAAATTCAGACTTGATAAACTTTAAATGCCAACTGTCAAGTGAAGTTTGAAACAAGCAAAAAATTTAGGTTTAAACCAAAGTGTGGCAGAGGAATACCGTAAATACTCTAAAAGGACATCTCGCTAATGCAGGGTGACTTTCTGAAATTCCACGACCTTTTCAATGATTTTTCTCGATTTTCCATAACCTAGCATTGGTAGTATTCCCTTAATAAAACAAAAGTAGTTCCGTTTTCTCCAAGATGGACCTCATTCCCACGTACTTGGTTGCAGCCACACAAGTTGGCCTGATTTAACTCTTGCACGGTTTTACCGCACTTCGTCTCCGCGAGACTATCTCCACGGTAAAATCATTGATTATTCAGCAAAAAGGCGTTTAATAAAATGCAAATACATTGATTGGTTTTATTTTTTCTACACGTTGTTACCAATCCAAATTCTGCCAATTTTCCATGACTTTCCATGACCCTAATCAAAATTCCATGGTTTTCCAGGCCTGGAAAAGTAAAATTTTGAAGCTCCATGACTTTCCCGGTTTTCCATTCCTGGATTGAGATTGAATATACATGATGTTCAAATGTAAAATCAAAAGGTGAAACCTGAAATACCACTGCTCATGTAAGGTCAAACAGCTCCAGTTTGTTAGTACAAAGACAACAAAAGATGGTTAAGTGAGAAAAGCATCGAAACTATTGTTGTAGCAAAGTAGTTCATATTTGAAATATAAAGTCTGCATTAAAAAAGCAAAAGATTAAAAAAGAGTAGTTTTGTAGATGTGCTGGGGTTGTAGTCAAACAGTCTGAGTGTCTTCTTTATAAACCAAATGCTTCAAACCTAAATTTTCATTTGAAAACACTTTTAATTCAAATTATTCTCTTCTGCGTTTGACTCGGTTGCACAAATCAGTACTGTAATGGTAGCTAACTTTGTGTAGTATTTAGTTTTCAAGGGGCAGTTCTAATCCACGTTTACACAAAAAAGTGATCAGTACATTTACCATAAATTCCTAGCGTATAAACGTCAAAAATTTCCCTTGCAAGGAAGATTTTTACCAACTGTTACCTTTTTCAAGTCTCTTTTAAAGTGCATATGAAGTGAAAAATTTTATTACTTCAGTGGAAAAACCTTGATAAATGAGGAAAAACGGTGAAAAAAATTTGCTAAAATCTTTCCTGGTTCTTGAGATACTTACGCTTAAAATTTTCATCTGATGACATCTTGAGTGGTTCCAACAAATTTGCATTTTTTCAACATCTGCTGTCAATCCGTAACACTTGGGTGTATTTTAGCTAAAGTTGGATTATTGATGTATCCAAGGCAGATGGATCATCAGTCCAAGTCTGGCTCAAACCCACCAAAATTTAACGGACTGGCAGCAGATTTTAGAAAAATGGATTCACTCGTGACGTCATCAGATGCAATTTTTAAGTGTTGATATCTCGAGAACAAGGAATGATTTTGGCACAATTTTTTTCACGCTGTTCCTCATTTAGCAAGGTCTATCCACTGGAGTGATAAAATTTTTCAACGCACTGTGGTTAAGTGTATAGCTGCCATGTAAATTTCAAAACAGAATCATATATAGTTTCTCTCGAACAAGAATTGAAGTACAGCTTTTTATGGCATTTCTAACAAATTACATGTAAATACATACTGTACTAAGCTAATACAAATTGTGTAAACCATCTTATCAACTATTCTAGAATGAAACGGAATTCAGACTGAGGGTGTCTGATTTCTTGAAAACAAGACATAGGTTTCCCATCAGACATCTGTGCCATGTAAGTGTTAGTAAATAGAATATAGAATATTACAATGTAAATCAATGGCAAATAAATGTATACTGAATACACCTTTTTTGAAATGGTTAATTAAGACACGAAAACAACAACAGCCTGTCACTTACTGTTCTGATGGAAGAAAGAAACTGCTGGGAAACCTGTACCATTCCTTGCCAACACAAACATTTACATTCTTATTAGGTGCAAGGTTGTGTTGAGCGGGGTCCAATGCAATGTGGTTCATATCTGTATAAAGCTCTAGTGGTGCATGATAACCTAACAGAAAAAATGATAGACAACTTTAATTATTCTTTTTATTTTGAATATTAATTCTTTTGAGCTCTAACTGTGAAAAGCTAATAGCAAAAATCCTATTCTTCCAGAAACAAGGTATGTGTACAGTACAGTCATCATATTCTGCATCAGCCTGTCCCATTTTTAAAAAAAATTAATGTCATTCCAAAATCAGCAACTTATTAATTTGCATTGTCTGTATATATCATAAATGCCACCAACTATTTCCTCTGACTAACAGGTCTGAAAATGAGCAGCTAATTTGGCAAAAAAATATAATTTTCTATGGGTTTACTAGAATAATAAACCATGCATGAAGTTGGGAAAACATGAAAAAAAGCCGAAATCCTTAGCTGAAGTCAAGTTCGAATAAGTTATCAAAAATTGTCATTTTTGGTGGCCATTTTTTTTTCATTTTCTAGTTGTGGTTTATTGGCACCATAATGAAACAACAATAAATCACAAGCTTAAGGTGCATACGATCTAGGTTGTTTTATGATAGTTTCATAACAAATGAAACAAACTGAATAGATTACCCACTGTATACGTATGTGAGTGCCAGAAGTCACAAGAATGTGAGGACATTTTCTAGTCGTGGTTTATTGCACAATCAACTAAAATTTTTCGACCAATCACAAGGTGCATATGACTTGGGTTATTTTATTATAGTTTATTAATAAATGAAACAAATTGTGTAGATTACCCACCGTATGTGAGTGCCAGCGATCGCGAAAGTGAGAGGGCGGTGTAGAGAATCCCAACAGCAGCAACAAACCACGTCAAGGAGGATGAGTAATGGCCTTTGTTATTGTTTGTAAACAGGAAATGAAACAATTTCTAAAACAAAGTTGTTGTTACCCATGTTAATATTCATTTTGTTGTTAAAACTTTTTCAATTTCCTTTTACTTAGATAAAGCTTTGATGAAGGCATTTTTAGATGGACTAAAGGAATACTATTGAGAAGTACCTATAAGAAACATCATATTTATTAAGACAAACTTATTTACTTACGTTTTTACTGATAACCAAATTTAATTTTTTCAGTCTTTGTAATACTGTCTTCTCCATGTAAATATTTTACTAAGTAACATAATTATCAAACTTCTCATGTATATGCATACTCTATTGTTCTCGCTCATTGTGTTAGATCAAACATTTAACCCTTTCAGTACCAGCCAGTTTATCAACATCTAACTTCTCCTTACATAACTCATACAATATAAGGCATTTAGAAATGAGAAAATAGAAATTGATCGAGCATAGCAAACTACCGAGGATGAAAGTCAAAATTCTCCTAAACTGGTAACAGGAAAAGTATGGGTTCTAGTAGGGAGAAGTTAGTAATACGTCATTTGACGTATTTGGGACTGAAAGGGTTAAGCATACAGTTTGACGCTTGAAACACTTCTAATTCATCAAGGAAGTAATGTACAGTCAAGTCATTTAGTATTGCTTCAAGCTTTTTTCTTTATCAGAACAAAGGCATCATTTCCAGGTCCTTATTGTTACATTAATTTTTTCTATTTACAACTTAAAGTGGAGAAGAGCATGTAGGGTGAATGCTCAGGCATGTTCTATGGAATCTTGTCTTCCCTAAAGCACTTCACTAGGGCAGTGAAATCGATGGGGATGGGGGGGATACTCCCTATATTAGGATGGTAAGTATGACCGTCATATCTTTTAGGGGTTAAAATTGCCAGTCTGGTGTTTTTAGGGGTTGTAAAGAGAAATCCAGTGTTAAAACAAGAGCCTTGTGTTTCTTAGGGTTTAAAAATGACAAGCTATTGGACTGCTTGCAGCCTCGTGTTTTAGCAAACGCGCCTACTGATGAGAAGTTTTAAAAGATGCCCTTTGGGGAGCGTTCTACCAGGCATGCACCTTTATTCGCCCACGTAGTACAACTAATTTCATAACTTGTTTTTACTTCAAATTTGCTCTTAAGAAACTCAAAGGCTGTCAAGTCTAGTTCTGTTAGTATTACCAGGATATCATTAGTGTGATTGTTTTTGAGATTTCTGGCCACTAACAGAACAGGTAAGAACTTTCCTGCCACAGTGAAAGATTCTCACATAGTTTCTTGTTTGTCTGATAGGGTGATTGCCAATCATGAAAAAATAAGCAGTTCCAACATCTAGGCAGTCAAGCAAAATAACCCTTCTATACTATCAATCCAAGCACAGATCCCTTACAAAAATCTGACTCTTGAAAGCTCATCAGGAAATATCATAATAATGGTAATACTCAACTGACCTGACTTTCTGTGAGAGTCACTGCTCCACATAAACAGAAGAGTGGATAAATCGGGAAAAGAAATCTCTCCTCCTGAAGGGAATTTGAAAAAAAACTTATGTTGGTGATAGAATTGACAGGCAGTGGTTTACAAGAACAATATTGGTGTTGTTGTTGATGATGAGAACACACATTACTGTACACTTGTATTGTAATAGCCGGTTAATACAAATGACAGGCTGCCCTGCCACAGAACATAACAACAACTGTTTCTGGTACTTGTGTTGTTGTTGGACAGTTAAAAGCAAGCACTATGACAACAACCAATAAAACTGCTGAATGTAATGAATGAAAATAGAAATAATAGCTAGAACATTCTGTCCAAGACTCGCTGGCAAACTTCCTCTCTTCTCTTCTTTTTTCTTTGTTATCTTGTCTTTAAGCATGCACAATGAGTATCGAGATTCCATGTGCAAAAAAAAAGTATGAATTTATGAGAATAAGAAAAAACTGCCACCTGGTTAGCCTAGTTGGAAGATGCCAGTCTTTCATGTGGGATGCCCAGGTTTGATTCCTGGTGCCAGACCGTCACTCAGGGTCTAAAATAACTGAAGAGAAGGTGCTGCTTTAGCTTTGTTCTAACTTCTGCAAACAGTTAGACCTTCATGTCTTCTCAGATAAGGACATTAAACCACATAGGCCCAGTGTCTCAATCTCCAATCGGTGGACATAAAAGAACCCACGACACTTGTCAACAAAGAGTCATGGTCTGTCTACTACTAACTGGGGGCAACTCTAACAAATATAGTTGTGAGCTGTGTATAGCGGACTATCTAAAACTCTCAATACAAGAGTCAACTGTAAACCATTGTTAAGCGCCTTTGAGTGTCTACCTATGAAAAAGGATTTATATAAATGCTAAACATTACTATTATTATTATTAGTAGTATTATTAGTATTATAAGTATTGTTATTATTATTATTATTATCATTAAACAGAGTTTGATCAGAAAATTTAGGAGAATCAAGATTTTGTTGTTGGCATTGGTGGCTATAGAAATGTACAACACTCACCTTGTGTGGTCTTGTAAAGAAAATTAGAATCCAAATATACATTCCAGCTAAAGACAGCCAAACTGGTAAAACTGATGATGGAACTAAAATTTAAGAAAAGCTATCAGTATTAAACTTCTAACAGTTGATAATAACTATTGTTAATAACAACAATAATTTTAACAGTAGTATTTAACAACATGGTAATAACAATATTAATATAAATCATATTAATAAGAATTAATATCAATTCTAATAAAAACTATAGTTATATATATTATACCATAGGGCTTTTAAGATATAATATTACTTGGAGTTACAATTTCTTTTTACAATATTCTAAGCTAAAGCTACTTTCAGTTAAAATAAATCACACTTACAGTACTTACATTACATCAGAAATAGGTTTGAAATTGAAATTATTCTTCAAAAGATATCACAATCTTTCTACGTGGTATAAAAACTTTGCTTTTGGATTTGTTTAGTCATCCATACTATTCAAGCAACCGGTAACTCACAATCTAAAGTAAAATTTAAGCTCTGGCAGCATACAGTCTTTTAAAGAGAATTATTACCCAAGCTGGCCAAAGTTGACTAGTGAGTTGTGAAATGGTATAATTTTAAATTGAAGCTAGTCACTGTCAAAAAAGCTGTTTCACTTACACTTTTTTCCTTGCTTTTTTCTTGTTATGAATGTAACAAAAACCTGAAACCAATATTTTTAGTTAGTTAGTCGAGTTATCAAAGTATTCTTGACTTCTGATTCGATTTGATAAATAAATTATCAACGCCATAAATGAAGTTGAGAAGCTGACATTTCGAGCGTTAACCCTTTGTGTGAGCATCTGAAAAAGTGAGGAGAATAAAGATCTTTTATAGCTAATTGAAATCATTCTTCAAAAGATATCACTTTGTACTCATTTGCTAGCAATAAAAGACCTTTATTTGCACTTTCCAGATGCTCACACAAAGGGTTAATGCTCGAAACATCAGCTTCTCAGCTTCATTTATGGCGTTGATAATTTATTTATCAAATCTAATCACAAGTTTATTTCTACTCGCTGTAGCATTGAACAGTTTTTTTAAAAACTATTCAACTCGAGTATTCTTAACTTTACTGTTCACAACTGAAAGTTGGCCATCATTAGCCTGCACCAACTGCAAAAATAGCAAACATGATACTTTCATTGAAAAATTGGTTTTCTAACTAAAAGCTTCTACTATGTATACTATTTTACTACTACTCACATTGGAAGGAATTGCAGCTAGTGCCAGGACAAACACCACATTAAAATTTAGGAAGCAGTTTAAAAAATAGAAAGTCCAAGGTTCAACTCCTGCGGTAAGAAAAAAAGTCCACAGTCACTCAACTTCTACAATATGGCAAAAATCAAGAACTATTCAAAACATTAGGCCAAGTTTAAAAACTTTGTATAAAAGAATTGTACTAACAAATATTGAGGATGAGAAATTGTTGAACTTTAAGTAACGATCTGCAAGTTTTATTTTTTTGGATGATAGATACTCCTCCAAAAAAGAAGAAAATTAAAAGATGTTAATGAACCCTTGTGATCCAAGTAAGAACTAGGCAGGTCAAGGGAAGTGGAATGCAAAAAGGTGCTAATTTAAATATTCTGGTGTTGGAAAAGTGAAACGCCACAGAAAAATGGGAGGTTGGTTGTTTTAATACCTAGTTCTTACTTGGACTATTACTTAAAACCCAGGATTAAAACAAACAATGGTTGTTTGAAACCATGCTTATAATTACATCAACATATACTCTGCACATACAGCTGGTATGCTTTAAAACTAAATGAGGGTTTTTTCAATAATAATAATATAAATATTTTTATGCCTCGTTTTTAGCTTACTTTTTTCAAGATGGAGAATTCTGTTTTAACTGTATCAAGTTTCTCGATCAGTTCCCAAAAAATGTAACAAATTAATCAGAAGTCTTTTTCTCTTAACATTCTGTTTATCTAAAAATACTTTTGTGTAGGATTTTAAAACAATTCTTACCATAAAGATCAGGTCCTCCTTTTCCAAATACATTATACATGATTATGTTCAGTGGTGCAACAACAAATTTACCATAGTAAAATGTATCAATATACACTAGGGGGCCCTGAAATTCACAAAAACATTCAAAAATGAAAAAGAGTGCACAACAAGTAGACTCAATTTCATTTATTATTTTCACTAGACCTGTAAAACTATACAAACAGGTTGCTCAAGAACACTGAAGAAGTAACGTGCACTACGAAACATATTTGTTTTTTTGTTTTGGAAATACAAGTGTAACAAAAAAAACCTTGTAAGAAAAATAAAACAAGTTCACGCATCATGGGGAAAACAAGTTCACGCATCATGGGGAAAACAACTAGTGATAAACTATACAGATAAACCAGTCTTAGACTAATAACAATAAAGATTTATCTATACTCGCGACGAAAATAATATTAAGAATTTAATACCATCTACTTCAGAATTAACAAGCTAATTATAAGCTGGATCTGAATCGACACCAAGGCAGAGCCCAACTACCCCACACCTGGGGACATCTGCAGTCTAAAGCTAAAAACCACAGAGTCATTACAAACAAGACTGAAGCTACAGTCAAAAGGTTAATGTCTTCAGTATAATCTATGTATACAGTATAATAAAAGTGTTTTACAATCAAAACTATCAATAGTACCAACTGTAAAATTCTTATTTTTACTACACTACACTGTTTCTGGACCAATCAGCAAATTAATTAAAAAAAGTAGTTTTGAAAAATAACAAACAAGTCTAGCTGTTGTTCCCACTTCAAGCAAAGCTCGCAGCAAGTGATTAACTCACCAGTATGGATACAAGAGAAATCACTGACCACTGAAGAAAGTAAATCCATCTCCTCTGTCTCATTAACAAATCCCATGCTATAGGAACGCTTAAGATTGAACAAAAACAACTATAATTATTCTTAATTTTTTCAAAGCACAAGAAGTATCAAAAACAATTAATAATAATATTTAATCATTTTAGCTTGGGAGCATAGCTTATAATAATCCTTTCTTGGACTAAGTGTTAATTGCTGAAAATCTTGACTCCCAATGGACTACAACTGGACAATAGTCCATTGCAAGTTAGCCCCCAGAAGAAACTGATACTCATTTTAATACAGCGGAGTCAACTGGAATGACAACATTGTGGCCCGACCAGGGCTTGAACTCGGGACCCTAAGACTCTGAGTTGAACACACTAACTTGGCTGATGATGTGGTAACATAAAAATTGTGAGCCTTAATTTTCTTTGTGTGTTTGATAACCCTAAAGAAAGAATTGTGCATGGTTGTTTGGAATGCTTTTAAACTGTTGCAATTATGGATTGATCATCTGAAAAGCTTGCAGGACTTACCCAAGAACAACACTGAATGGCCAACCAATCAAAGATGCTGCTGCCGTACCTAACACTGCGACCTGGAAAAGATTGCTGATAAGATCGGGGGTGACAGCCCTAGCTAAGAGAGACTGTTTTAACAGTTAGCATTTTTACTTGGTAAACGTCATGATTTTTTCACTGCTCCAAAACATTAGTTATGATTCCTGGGATCTCATCTACCTAATAATGCATGCTGGCTCCCACACCATTAATTAGGAGGAACTTCCATAGAATTGTCTCAATCTCCTGAATCCCAGTTTTTCCCCTAATTCCCATGATTGTGCTGTAAAACTCCTGAAACAGCTATTCTTACGGCTGTCTCCCCCCCCTGACTAGTATCTTGTGAATTTCATCGCATATTAAACTAAAACTTAGTAAACTTACAGAGTAGTTCCTGGAGTACCATCCCCCATATGCAAGCATAAACATGTACATTGCAAATGAGCTTGGCAGATAAGCTGTCGGAGAAATAAGAGCAACTTTAACTCGGCCTTCACAAAGGTGGAACAAGAACCCTACCCACTGATGTTTTTTTGTTATAATAACATGACTGTACAGTTTACTTTTCAGTAGTTAAGAGTAAAGAACAAGAATGTTAGTGTAATGCTTATGGCAGCTGATCATGAAGACTAAAAAAAGTGCAGCGTTGCATATCATATACATGTGTGATGATCGACATTGAAACTTACAGCAAGTAAAATGGCATTATGGCCTCACAAGTCAGAGGGAACTAAAAAGCCTGTACTGAACCCCAATCATATATACTGTAAGGGCCTCTAATGTTAGCAGGCATGAACAGCTGTTTGGCTTTTTTAAAATTTTTATCTATTTTTCTTTTATATTTAACCCTTTGACTGCATTTTCTAACATCTTAGTTTATCTAGCTCATAGTAAACAAGAAAAATCAAACATATCTGATAAGTTTTTAGAATGTAAAACTTGATCAACCACCAAAAACTCTGGAACACAAACTACAAAATTTTCCAACTGAAATTTTCTAATTGCAATATTTGGACAACTGTCAGCTCTCAACGTTGTTAACCATTTCAATTGTAAAAAAGTAATGTGAAATAATTTATCATAGACATTCTGTTTCATTGTATATAATTATACAGACACTGTAGACACTGATGAAATACCATGAGGATTTTTCCTTTTAATAAAAAACCATAACTTCATAGCACACAATGAAGATTTATTATTTTTATCTTTCACATGTGAGGATACTGGTGTTGCCACGGTTACTTCATAATTAGCCATTGGTACAAGAGAGCTTCTGCTCCGGTATGCGGCCAGTTCTTTTAAAAAAATGTGTGTTTTATGAAGGAATTTCTCAGTTTCTATAAAATAAACAGAATATTCAGGGCTTGCTGTTTGAAAATTGTTGGTGAGTGATAAAAAGCTCACCTAAGTTATCAAGGTGGGTTGTCTTTTCCAAGTGATAAGAGATTAAAAGAAACTCGTACAAAGACAGTGTTACTTTAAATTTCATCTAAATTTGAAGTAGTTTTGCTCACAATGACAACCAACTGTATTGTACAGTATGTAACAAATAATTATATAAAAAAACTGGCCAAAAAATATTGATTTTTTGTTGAATAACAAAAGCTAATTATGGTTATAAACAAATACAAAAGCTAATTATGGTTATAATCATAATTACAAATAATTATATAAAAAAACTGGCCAAAAAATATTGATTTTGTGTTAATTAACAAAAGCTAATTATGGTTATAATCATAATTATTATAGTTTTTTAATACTTCTATAACTATTAAATCATCATCATTATTAATAATGTTAATATTACATCATAATATTGCTGAGCTAGTACTAATGATTAAGAGGCTTATGTGTTTGGCACGAGTGTTATTTACCTGCAGCAGAAATAAACATTCCTGAGCTGAACAACATCAGCAGAAAAACTAATCGGCCAACATGGTTGCCAAACTGCTTCACAACACCACTGCATAAAAAATAACATAAAAAATTATTTTTTATTATCAAACAGAGCTGCTTTCATCTCATATTTGAATCTTAAATCATTGCTGCAGAAAGTTTTAAAGTGCTACTATTTTAAGGGTGAACCCTTAGTTGTTATAAAGTTTGCTCCGACAAAGTGCTTAGTAGCACTCTCTTGATTAACTGTCATCAAATCGACCACTAGGTACAAAGAGCTCTAGATTTATGTGCAGAGCTAAGAACCCTTCCTCCTTCAGCACATCTCCCAGTTGCGGTATTGCTATAATTTTATAGATGGAGGTTAGCCCTGTGCAGAACTGGTACTTGTTTATAAAGCTGAGTTGACTGGAACAAGTCTTGCTCAAGGACACAAGACTGTGATCCAACCGGAGCTCAAACACACAAGCCATGCACTAACGGCTTGGCTTGGTGCTGCCAACTTGCAATTTAATTAATAAGTCAGAGTATTTGTTTACATCTTGATAACACTGATCATGAAGTTAATATTCTTTTAGTATAGTTCACACATCTGAATGTACATACCTGTAAAAATAAGTCTCACAGGCAGTGCAGACAGTTGAGAGGACAAGACGTAGGAAGTAGAATATAATTGGCTGTTGAATTTGAACAAACAGTACTTTGCATAATAATCGAAAGACAACAGTTTACTATAACTACTGTAGCTAACATCTAACTCCAAAATACAATATATTTATTTCAAATGATAAAAAATAGATATCTGCCTGGACTATTTAAATTCCAATGAACTAACTCATCCTTGATAAAAGGACAAAATCTATAAAAAGTTTTATGGTTTTCACGTGATAAAATTCAAAATTTAAAAATGCATTGACGTTTCGACTTACAATAACTTTATTAATCTCTCCCTAAAGGGGTTTTTCAGAGATTAGGCATCTAGAATACAATAATACAAAAGACTTCACTTGTGGAAGGCTTCATCAGACACATTTGGATTCAGAAAGTTTGTAGCTAGAAGAAACACAAGACGTAGAAAGTTGTGCAATGATCAGTGTTTTGCATAAAACAAACATGCTACAAAACATTTAATTTATCAACCAAATACATACGGCGAAATATATAACTATTCATAAAGAATTTTTTTTTCTCCCTCTTTTAAACTATAAAGGAGTAAGAACTAATACCAAAAAAAATATGGGGAAAAAGATCGAGAGAGAAGACAACTTTTCAGACTACGTTACCATAATATATTATAATAATGTTTGTTATGATGTAATAAAATATAACAAAAAAGTATAATATGAAAAAAAAAACATAAAACAATTAATCTCATTTAAGTAAAATATTAAGTACCTTGCTTGGTTTTGAGAAATGGTTGAGGATGTGCGCAGGGAAGGTATGTAGAAGAAGGTAGCCATATGATCTGATGGCAAACTTTGGCGAGTACTCCCAGGTTTGAAAACCAGACCCATAGATTAAATAGTGGGTCTGTGAACATAAAAAATGGCATTTTTTAATGTCAAACAATAAAAACTGATCCAAAAACATGTTATTTGTAGAAATAAAACCTTACTCTTTTCAAGTCGAAACAAAGGTGAAGCAAACGCAAACTCTTCAAGCAACAGTGTGAGAGTATTATCAATCAAATTTAGCAAGTCCTTTTAAACACTTCAAGGCCTAATAATTAATTTGTAAATACATGGCACTGATGAATATTGAAAGCTTTAAAATTAGTATCCTGTGAAGGTAATGAATTATTATGAAATGGATGGGACGCTGAGGCAATCATTGGAAGAGGAGTGGTGACAGAAAAAAAGAGGCTGAAAGTAAAATAGAGTACACCAAAAAATGCTTTCAATATATGACTTGATCCCTTTTTCAGATAGTAAATAAAAAGCCAGTTTAAAATAATTAAACTTGTCAGAAAAGTTTAAACCAGGTTCAACCAAAACCATAACATACCCATCAAACATTACTGTATCTGAGAACTCACTTGAATGTTCAACATTTCCTCAAACTTTGGATAACCATTTTACATGAAAACTGACAGACATGAGCCTCTTGGCCTACTTTATACTAGTGCAAAAAAATTACATGTACATGTACAGTAAGAGAATTTTGATGAAGTTGTCTTACAAGTTGATTTTCCTTAGATCCCTTTTATCTTCCCTGCATCATTGGGAGAATTTAGTGTTTCATTCAAGGCCACTTACATCATTTTGCCCTAGAGTCTTCAATTTGTACCTGATCCTGTTTCAGACCTGTCAACTCATGTTTAGAGGCATGATCTCATGGTCTCATGGTTTGCCTTGAAAATCTCACGGTTTTTGAAAACGTTCTTTCATTTGAGAAAAGAAAAAAATTAATATGATTTGAGCCATGAATTGTGCAATCAAATTTGATAATTAGCTGTAAAAACAGGTTAACAGTTAAACCAATTTGAATTATATACTGTATATTCTTAATCATCTGATATATATATATACCAAAATGCTATAAGTTAGCAACACTACATGCAATTGAAAACCCTAGTGCAAAAACTTTGTATGAAACACTAAATTCTCCTAATGGTTTTCAAGATATAATAGGGATAATGTAGAGAGAACTGAGAACTTCATCAAAAGTCACTTATGTCATTTTTGCACTATACTCTTCAATTGTCCACCCACTAAACTGGGTACAACCCGTCCTGCCAAAAACAAAATATTACAAGAATCTTAAGTCCTTTTTTTGGTTATTTGACATTTTTTTTGAATATTCAAAAATTGTTTTTATTTAATAATATTGGTTTGTACTGTGTTAGGCTGATCTCCAGGTTTTGAACCCAAATTCCAGGTTTTTTATGGCGAGTCTCCAGGTTTTTACTCCTGAGAGATTTGCAGGTCTGCTGTTTACAGTACATGAAAGGTACTCACTGGCTCCCAGTAATTGAACGTCTCATCACAATCTGAAATATTACTCCATAATGTTGCACAGAACCTCGCGGTAAAGATCAACTGAAGTACTGTCCATGTCTTCGGGCACCAGCACTCTCTATCTAAGTCCTTGTCTTCATCTCTTGAACAGATTAAACATTGGATAAAAAAAAACTTATTTTAAATACTTAGAAATATTATAAATCTAGTTCACAAATATGGACGTACAGTCTTTAAATATTCGTATTACCTCTAACAAGCTTTGATAAAACATAAGGATGGACTGAGTAAAGTTGAGTTTGGTTTGTTATCATACAAGTGATTAACAAAAATGGTTGTTAGGAAAGCAAACAAAGTCTTTTTTGTTATCAATAAGTAAGACTGCAGGCTGAATTGGTCATATCAAATTCATAGAAAAACAAATAAGTGCAACTTAAAAATAGCTTTTAATTGTTTTAACTTTATAACATTGTCTTACTCTTAGACTCCTTCATTTTGGGAAAGGCCCTCACTTGAAGGGTAAGGTGTTAAGTTGCTATAGTGACTGTAATCAATGTTTTGAGTGATGGGTTCTGCTACATGGACTGAAACCGAATGGCTAACGAAACTGGCCAATTACAGTCTGAGAACTGTTCAATGCAGCTTAAATTGCACCAAACACATTTGAGGAAAAAGTAATCATATTGATTATGACTGTAAATAAACAAAAATGTCTTGATGAACTCTCGTACTGATTGTATTATGACGGTCTTTAAATCAATCTTAACGTCAAGGTTTACAACTTCTTTTAAGTGATGAATACCCTACCAAATGTTCATCAAATTATGAGCCACAAGAGTTAGATCACTGTGTTATGTCTTTGAGCAAGTCGTTTTAACCGACTTTTTCCATACGACTCTGTATAAATGAGTACTGATTTGTCCTGGGGGCTTAACGGCTGCAATGGATTAGTTTCCCGTCTAGGGGGAATCGAAGACTTATAATGGGCAACAAGGCCCGACAAAGGATTAGCTTAGTCTAAAGCCCCGTTATCGTTTATAAATCTCGACATCTGATACAATACTGCGGCACAAACAACGGTAAAAATAGTAGAGTATAACAAAAAGAAGTACTTACGGGCTAAAATTATGCCGAAGAGACGATTTATGGCTTCCTAAACTATGACTTCCAACATCACTTTGACCACCTCTTACCCTTCTGGCAGCCATATTGCCGTACGAAACAGACAGGGCAACGTGGGCTCACGCTGACGATAAAGAAGCAATGCCATTGGTCGATCTTGCAAAAATTAGCCAATCGAAGAAGGTATTATGTTGCCACATTCCTCAAGCGAGACCCCGCTGCCTAGTACAGTCCGGGTAGAGAAAACATGGCGCAGCAGCCAAAGCATTCCTTGGAAGAAAAGCTGAGAGAGTATTGCAGCGTTGGAGATGAAGAAAAAGTTCAGATTTTGGTCGAAAGAGGAATAAACTTGAACTCAGCTAATAAAATGAATGGCTGGACTGCACTTCATTGGGCTTCCAAAAGAAACCATAAAAACATCGTGAAGTATTTGGTTAACGAAGGCAATGCTGATTTAACTGTTAAGACTAATAAGGGAGAACTGGCTATAGATCTCACCACAGATCAGGAAATAAGAGGCATTTTAGGAGGTGAACCTTGCAGTGAATCAACGCCTTCATCATCACTTACAGAGTTACCGATCGTTCCAAATTACCTGAAAAACCCTGAATTTTTCTATGCTGGTGATCAAGAGAACTTAGAGTTTGGGTCGCATTTGGCTGAAGAGAAGTCGAGAGCGAGCGAAGCAAGGCAGTTAAAAACAAGCCCTGAAACCGGGTTTAGTGCCACTGCTAATAACTTTCGGAGTACTAGTGTTGGTGCGCCCTCTCAAAGCGGTGGATTTCATTGTTGTTTTTGCCATCATGTTTCTTTTGCAGCCTCCACAGAGGGATACGGCAAAGCTGATGATAACTTAGTCATTAAGTTGAGAATAGCTAAAGACAATGATGAAGATTTTATTGAGGTTGATTTAAAAAGAAAAGGTCTTACCTTCTCAGATTTTTTCCTAGCATGTTGTAAAGAGCTCGGTGTCCAGTCTGAGAGAGTAAAAAAGATCAGAAAATTGCCAAACACGGTTATACGAAATGACAGGGATGTTTCAAGGTTACAACAGTTCCAGGAGATCGAAATTGTTTTGGTAGTTATGCCATAGTATAATTGACAAGGTCAATCAGTTCCCCAAAATGTTTACAACAATGTACTAAATATTTTTGTTTGCCTTCAGATGTGAAGGAAAAGATGATTTAATTAATTAATTTATTTATTTAACAGATACTTATACAGGAAGTCTAATTAGCATAGCTAGTTTAAATAGAGTCCTTTAATAAAGCATGTGCAAGCATTATCAGTACAGTGAAACTCTCAGGCTCCTATGTAGCTAGGGCCTGGTTCTACAACTGAAGCCCAGATAAGCTTATTGCTTGATAAAAGCTACCAGTAATAGTCCATTTCCAAATAATGCCCCACTGTGCACAAACAAAACTTTTATGTCAAGTCTAGGTGCTCACCTTTCATACATTTGCTGTATTTTTGAGCTTCTAGCCTCAATCCTTTATCCTTTAATCCTTTAATGACAATACTCCTAAGACAGTATGAACTATACTAGGAGGTGAAACTTAAATACTAATATGATTATATATAAGTATAGAAAAAATATATATGGATTTAATTAAATAGATAAATAAATAAATAAAATAAATATAAAATCAAATATGTATATAAGTATATATGTGCGTATAAAATCTAACTTATTTACGGCGAAATTAAAACACTTTACCTTGAAGATTTTGTTTGTGTGAAGTGTTGGGTAATTGGGAAATGTCCTATTGTCACAAATTAATGAAAGATTGTTCAACTCTATTGATTTCTATATCCCTGGTGGTTAAATGAGTGGATGACCCCTAGTATATAATGGGTAGAATAATGCCAAGCAACTTTCATTTACTGCTCAGAATAGAAAACACTTATCTGGTGGATAGCTCAATGTTCAGGCTTGGTACAACCAGACCCAGGCTGATAACAATCTTATTCTTAGTAAGGAATTTAAAATGTGAGCTTTCGACTGCCCGAACTGGAGTCTTTGACAGGTAAAAAGAATGATAAGCAATGAAAAATTTGAATATAAACCGTGAATTGCAAAATAATAAAACTGTAAATTTAGCCAAAATATCTGACATTTCTGCCACAATTATAAACCTAAATCTAATGGTAGCAGCAATTTTTTTAGTGTTTGCAAATGTCTATTGCTGTTTTTGTTTGGATTACAGTGTGGGCAACAAGAATCTTATTTAGCATTTACAATTCAGTAAATTTATCCATATCTTTGCTGGTCTCTGTTGTCATGTTTTGAACGCACTTTGCCTTCGTCAAATCTGCTCCCAAATCTTGATCAGTCTGTTTATTAGTCTTATATTACATGGCAGCACAGTGGTCGAGCAGTTAGCTTGTTTGGTTCGTAATCCTAAGGTTCGAACCCCGACCAGACCACGGTGTTGTGTCCTTGAACAAGACACTTTACCCGACTTTGTACCAGTCGACGCAGCTGTATAAATGAGCACCAGTTCTGCTGGGAGCTAACCTGTGATAGATTAGGGTCCTGTCCAGTGAGAGCCCGACTCCGCTTAATACTATGGAAACCAGAGACAAGTGCTGGCCTAATGGGCCAGTAGGCTAGAAACGATTTAGTTTTTTTATTACATTTTTTTTGGAAATTTCTTAACCCTCCTTCCCACTTTTTTATTAGCTGAAATCGGTTAGGGTTATACAGAGACTTCTGGAATAATTTTTTAACATGGCCAGATGAAGTTTTCCTTTTTAAATTGTTAAATTGAAAAAATTTAACAAGGGAACAAGTAACCTGTTATGAGAGTTGGTGAATGTTGCTCAAAAAGTTGTACTAAGCCGTTGAAAAACAATTATTGGAACACAACTTGATGCACAAGAAGTTGAATCAATACAATGTTAGACCCGATTGGGGTTTAGACTAAACACCACAACGGAAACAAAGATTCTGTCCTTGTTTTATTTTGAGATAACTGGATTTGATAGTGCTGTGAGTGATGAATATAATTTTGCCTATTAAAATTCGAGACCATCAGAGCTCAAACCACTGGTCTGAAAAAGTTCCCTGGCTAAGAGGTGTGCGGTATAATACATCTGCCTGCATACATTACTTTCATGATCAGTATTGCCTAAGACAGTGTTCATTTTGCAATTAGTAACACTCAAGTTTTTTGTCTATGGCTATTTTTAATATCCTTTTTAGTTAATTAAAGGTTCCTGTTTTTTTTAATACCATGCTTATTTACAAACTCTCACTGTTAACTGAATGTTTTCATCAAGTGTACAGATACAACTGTTTACAGAATATAATTTTGCCTTATGTCTAAGCTCTTTTACCTTTATGATGGGATTGGGGGGATTTGAGAATGAGGGGGGGCTATTTGAGAGCAGGAGGGCAAAGACTTCTTCAAAACTTTAAAAGTTGAAGCTCTAGATGGGGGCCATTTTAGAGAGGGGCTTATTAGAGCACTCGCAGTAACCATACTTTCTCAAAATAACCTAAAGAACTGTTGTTTGCAGAACCTTAATCAATAAACAGTTCGATAAATGTATACACAGTGGAAAATTAGAAGATGCTGACATTACAGAATGTGGCTCTTTGTCAGAGTTAAGCCACACTTCACTTCGAAGCATAAGTACCTTATATCTAAATTTACTAAATAAAACTGTTTTGATCTATAAAAACACAAACACAGCATGCCAATACTAATCTCTGACTAGGATAACAGCACTTATTAATAACCAAACCAACACAAGGCAAGACTATAAGCTAACAAACTAATGATTATAATAAGCATTATTACACTGCAAGTCAAACTTCTAGGGCAAATAACTGAATCCTGCTCAGTGATTGGCTGAAAATTGGTCTAATAACTTCCCATATTGGGCTGGGAAGTTATTGGACCGATTCTTCATTTACGGGAGTGGGCAGAGATATTAGTTTGTTCTCTTTTACTGAACTAAAATTGAACCCATGTAAAAAATATCTTAATAACTTCTTTTGCTCGGTCTGTCTGGGAAAACATTTTCCCTCTGTCTTTAGCACAGACCTTGCACTCAGTTATTAAGATATTTGTTCACCACACAATGGTGCATTTAGGCAAACTTCAATCATGTTCTTTCTTGTGAAATTTTATGTGGCCAACTTGATTGATCATTGATTCAAAAAATAAAAGTTTCTTATTGCAATTGGACAAGAAAAGTTCAAAGCAGAATTATTTCTATAAAATGTGGGAGAGTTTATGACCTTTCAGGTACTTTAGACTTAGTTAATTATTAAAAGTTTCAAAACTTTTCAAAAGTGTGTAATATTCTGGTGGTAGGAACTCTTTGCCTGCCAGAAAATGATCCAAATACCATTTTTCTGGTTTCAATCCTTTCTGATAGATACTCTCAGTTCCCAAATAAGCTGTTGCTTTTACAAAACTCCCATCACTGGTTTCGACTTCTACAATTTCTCTTCTGTAATGTCCTTGCTTCGTTCCTTCAAAAACATCAAGCTTGTCGAGTCCTCCCTTTTCCAAGGTATAAAGAATTCCATGGACTGTATTCTGAGGAGATACATTTATATTCCCTACGCCTGCGCCGGGTTTTTTAGTTCGCACGGAAAAATCGAGTTCGTAGCCTTTTAACTTCGCTGCTTGTCTCTTGGTAAAGAACGCCTTTCGTTCCCTCATCCTTTCCGAGTTTAAATTGGATCCATAAGCAAAGTATAGTTCTTCTCCTTTGTTCGGATTCATTTTTGACTTAACTTATTCGCTTCCGTTTCTTCTTCTAATAGAACAGATAAGAGTATAATTGCTGTTGATGAAAGAAATAAATTATATCAGTTTGAATTCATCGAAACCGGACGCCCTCCATAGTCCTGATAGCTAGCGGATCGACGCAAAAATCCTCGTAATGTGCTTACGGGCCAGAATCGGTGTGCGCCTGCGCGCGTAAGCGCAATGCGAACGGCACGCGATCTCGTACAAATATACTGTGATTCCCACGTTAAAAGCCCGGTTCACACTTGAATGAGATAAGCACAGGCATAAATGACTATAAAGTACGGAAAAAAGTGACAACGCAAAGGTATTAAACATGCGATTAGTAGGTCGGACGAACCCCCCCAAAAACTTTGGATCTAATTTGCATAATTTAATTTTGATGCCATAATCTTCTGGGAAAATTAGAATGAGATGGTGCGAATCAAGAAAGTTGCTTGATTTAATACGAGTTTTGAGT
>JAOBAT010069747.1:0-22217 GCA_026413305.1 Hydrozoanthus tunicans | reverse complement strand
AGTTTCTAATGGGCTTTCTTGCCATTTATATCATCAAAAGTGATTTTGTATTGTATTTATTGTTTAAAATGTTAAGTGGCATAAATAAATAAAGTTCAATAAATAAAAAATAAAGTTCAAATGGCTTATCTTGCTGATCTGGCAAACAATGGCACAAACAAAACTGAAACAAAATGCGGGAGTATTGCAGGGAGTTTCTTGCACTCTGCACTCATTAGATCAAAAATACAGCATACTGCAGCATAACTTTCTACAGGTAAAGCTACATAATGTAAAAAACATATACACACACTACTTGCATTAACAACAATGGGCACAAAGTTACAGCTTAAACTGATTTGGTGATACAACATTACATAACAATTTTACCTGTTACTCAAAAGAATGTTGGAACATTTGATATCTCTGTGAAGAAAGTTCTTCTTGTGACAGTAATTCAGGCCATCAAGCAGCTGCTTCATGAATGACTTGATGTGATCCTCTGTGAAGTGGACAAGACCAGAGTCTAACACACCCATCAAATCGTGGTCTATGTATTCAAACACCAAGTAGAAAGCACCTGAAAAAAGTGAAATTTAGTGTGTCATCAGTCTCCACAAATTATTGAGGATAAAACTCAGGTCTAAGAATTACTTTCATTTCAAGAAATAATATAATATACTTTTTCATAATGAATTAAACCAGCATGTCAGTGACTTAGTGAACACCGAGGGTGTAAGTCTGTAGAGAGGTCTGGTGAGTGCTTCCAAGAAAATTAAAAAAATCTGCAGCATTCAAAAATTTGCAGCATAACAATTATTTCTCTCAAGCACTCTTGATACAAGTTTAATCAATATTCGACAGAAAGTTTGTTAGAATTTGTAAATAGTTATTCAACTTGTTAATTTACAGTAGAAATGATTGAGCATGAAGCTGGTTAATTTAGGGGCTGCTGACCATTAATTATTTTCTGTAAATCAAGTTCCTCAAACATTATCAATTGGATAAATGTGCACTTAAAACTTGAAACACATGAATATGAAAAACATTTTTAGAGTACACAATTTTTATTACTTAATAGACTGTGTCAAAAATCATTTATACAATTATTATGTTTTTGTATTCAAAATAATAGAAACAACTGACAAAGGTAGCATTAAGTATAATTTTCATATAATTTGTTAACCCTCATTACACAACTAACCCAAAAGTAAAACTTGAATTGCCACATTTACTAACCTTTGTCCTTCCGGAAGTCCAAAGCATTTGGTTTGTCAGTGACAATTTCTTTCAAGTTAACAATATTAGGGTGCCTCAACTGGCGCAATATCTTTATTTCCCTAACAGCAGTAATGGGAAAACCTTCTTTCTCATTGTCGGTTCGAACCTTCTTCAGAGCCACCATGTCACCTACTCGAATATAACATCAATCAATATTTTGCAGTACAGTAAAAGGAGGCAAGAAATGAAAGTAACACAATTATTATGTAACAAAGCATTGGCCACAGTATGACATTGAGGTTGCATCATCCTTCATGATGAACACAGTCTCACAACCAAACATGAAAAACCCTGATTAAAAAGTGAACAGTATAAAAAAGGCAGTTTAATGGATTGGCAATAGCAAAGCTACAATACTGGATAAAAAGGTTGTGGACAACTGTCCTTTTTCTCTGTGTTTAACCCAAGGTTTTAGCAATTTTAAACAAAGTGTATGGTTCCCACATATAAAAGCAATTAACTTCCCCCTCCCCCTTAAAAAGATGGTATAGCTTTTTGCTAATTTATTAAGGAATGTATTGATTTGAAATTTTTGAACACTGAATTAGGAAGCATAGGAGAAGGGGGGCAGTTTATATACAAGAATTAAAGAAGTGTTGAAAACATTTTGTCCAGCATTGTATACTAACTTGTATATGTAGACCTCAATTTAATTTAACCATAAAATACACTAATGCGCTTTTGAAACCTAATGTCTTAGATGAGACATAACAATAAATGTATTATGGAAAATATGAAATTCACAACTTTAAAAACAGTTGTGAAAGTTAGAGCCCTACCATCTCATCAAAACATAAACATTGTTCTCTTGTCATTTCAAAAAATAGTCTAGAGCAAAAAATAGTGGTGAGTGCTGACTTCAGCTGGATTAAACTTGTATTTTCTCAAACATGATACTATTGTAAGAGCACTTGGAACTTGTGGGAGTTGAAAAAGTGAGTTGGTAATATTGGCTTCTGCACTTGAGTTTTAAATTTACTTGTAGATGACATAAACCTTTATTGCCACAAAGTTATGTTTGAAATAAAATAACTGGTCATCAAAATAATTCGTCAACAAGCAAAATCAAGATTTTACTTTTCTTAAAATACAATCAGGGTTCAAAATAATAATCAGAAGATATGCCTTGTTTTGTAGGCTGTTCAACGTAGACCATACTTTTGGCTGGCTGTATTTGGCATGAACAGATTGTACATAGCATTGTAGCAAGAAAATTCTTCTAAGGAGATGAAATCAAATTTATAAATCCAATTTTACAATCAGCTATTCGTTTTTAAGTTCCCCTTTCTGGTATTGCTTTATCTTAGATTGCAATTGAGAATAAAATGCAAAAAGGATCACATATTTGCTGGGGAGCTATTTTTACAAACTATTTTCTGATTAGTCCCTTCATATTTCACTGTAGATTAGATTAAATGATCACTGCAGTTATTTGGCCAAAAACACCTTCAATAGTAGAGAACACACACTTTAACAAAATAAATCCAGCTCACCTGTGATTTTGTCCTTTGCTTTATAAACCTGCCCATATGTTCCTTCTCCAACTTGTTCAATTATTTGAAACATGTCTACACATCTCTCCCCCCATTCATTTGAATCTGGTGTTTTTGGTGTTGATTCTGGTGTGGATAAAGGAGTTCCATTTTGACTAATAGCTACAGTTGGTGCTTCTGCATTGTTTAATATATCATTTGTTTTTGATGATTCTCGAGTTTTGACCACTGAATGAGGTGAATCAAGTGTTGGTGATTCGGTAGGTGATCCAGGAAGAACAGGAGGAAGGGGCAAAGGTGGAAGCGTTGGTGCTGGTGGAGGTGGTGGTTTTTCCTCATCAGGGGGGAGAGGTGGAGGTTCATCAGCTGGTAGTGGCGCAGCTGGCGCCCCACCAGGTGGAAGAGGTGGTTTGGTCTGTAACCCACCAACTTCATTTTTCAGCTGATCAGTTGCTGTTATAATATTCATATCTACTGTTGAAGTCCTAGAGTTATTTTCCTGGACTACTTGTGCCTTTTTTATTCCATCCACATTGTCTTGTTTGATTACCTTCTCCCCTCGATTTTGGGGTTCTTTGCTCGCAACTTTATGTTCTTTAGGAGGCTCTTTAGGTTTTGGTCTATCTCTATTCAAAACATTTGGAAAATTGTGATCTCGATATAAAGCTTCTTTGTCAATACTTCTTGAGTTAGCCCTGTTTCTCTGAAATGAACTCTTACCATCTGACAACTTGAATGATTTGTTCCTCTTTTCATGGTTTCCCTTTGAAGAAGTTCTGTATGATGAATTCCTACTAAAGGATCTATTTCCTGGTGAGTTATAGGGTGATGGCGAGCGCCGCCGTGAAACCCATTTAGGAGATGGGCTTCTTCCTCTTGAGGCTGGATATGGTGATGAAGAATTTCGATAATATGGAGATGGTGATCTCCATTTTTTTGTCCGACTACTATATGGTGAGGGTGACCGGCTCCTACCATACCTTGGCCGATATGGCGAAGGTGACCGTGTATAAGGTGAATGCGACCTTTTTCGGTAAAATTTTCCAGGAGATCTAGGTGGTGATCTGTATGGTGACCTGTAAGGTGACAACCCACCCCTATATGGTGGTGAACGATGGCCATAGGGTGATCTTGATCGCTGTCTGTAAGGTGACCAAATCCTTGGGGAAGACTTTCCCCTAAACGGTGACTTGCTATGAAATGGTGGGGGACTCAAGCTTGAACTATTCCTTGCTCTGTACGCTCGAGGCAACGGCTGCGGTGATAATGAATTTTTCAACGTCTTTCGTGATCTAAAACCTGGAGATTCCGGTGGAGAATAATATCGATACCTGTTCTTCGAGGTTGGAGACGGTGCATCTTTCCACTTTGAGCTAGAAACAGGTGACGTTGGTGCAACCGGCGATTTAGTACGCTTCTTGCGTTTTTTACCGCTTCCTGGAAGCGCAACATCCTTTTTTGACCTCCTTTTCTTGTCATTTGACTTATCTTTTTTCTCAAAGATCGGCGCGGGGCTTGGAGAAACAGAACTGTACCTTCGTTCAGGTACTAAATCTTCTGATGCGGAGGAAATGTCCTCATATTGACCCTTAAGCTTTTCTGGGGGGCTTTCTCGTTTTGATTTTTTCTTATGCCTGCTTTTGTCTTTAAAAGAGGACTTTTTACTTTTACTGTGATTCCGAGCATCAGAGCTAGCAGCTCTATCGGTACGAGAGCTAGACATCGTGATTATCCCGGTCAAAATATGCGTTACTTTGGCCTTTCATTTAAAAATATAGTTCCCCAACAACAAAGAAATAGTGTTTGATGCTCAAGTTTTATAAAATATACATTTTACGGAGTTGCAAGGAAAGATTGAAGTGGATTATTTCGAAAACTACTTTCCCCCCCAAAATGGGCGCCATTTTGAACCATTGTGGCAAATTAGTTTCTTACGCGCATGCGCGGTTATAAACATTAGGTTGCCCAAGATGGCGGACGGAACTGAGTGTGATGCAGAAGAAATTTTCGAACACTCTAGTTGTAATGATGAAGAAACCGATTACAAGCAACTGAAATTTACTCACGAGACGGTTAGTTGATGTGAAGTGTTTATTTCAACTCTTTTGATATCCACCGCTTTAATTAACTGTGTGTAAACGGGTCTGATGAACTTTTGGTGACGTTCCATTCATTATCCGAACCCCCCCTATGGATGAGCCGATTAACAGTGCATTTCGTTTAATTTATACTCGCACACCTGAACTAAATCTTAATCTCTTCGGTAAGATTTTCGTTTTGTGGCATACTCACATATTTTTGTTCCAAAACATAAGTATTCACTACTATACCCGTTTCTTACGCATTATTTTAAAAACTATACGCACAACAATGAAGCGTCCCAATGAAGTACTCTGTTCCCCAGTGCGATCTGCTGGGCTAATTTATCGTACTCACCCATACTTCATTATGCATACGAAGCTATTAGTCTTCAGACCAAAAAATCGGAGGTAAATCTTGCTTTATGAGCAACCAAAACCTCTTGAAGTCACTGAACGTAACATTACTAGTGTTAGGGTTTGGAGTAATGCCTAATGGTGAGGGTTATAATAAATAACATTATAATATAATATGCATAATTAAGTATGGGTGAGTACGGAAATTTAACCATTATAAACCATCACATTAAACAAGAAAACCATTCAGGGGCAGATACAGGATTTCAAAAAGGGGGGTGGATATTCACGCTGATTTCAGCGCAAAAGCCCCGGCCCCTGAAAAACGGTGATGACATTTTCAATCACATTATATTTGCACATCAACAATAGTATTTCGCGGGCTTTAAAACCGTTCATTATCTGTAAACTTGCAAATATTTTGCCTGTTTTGTCGATGCTCGGTGACAAATTTTTGGTAAATCGTGTCTTTTTGTTTTATTTTTTGGTAGTGTGGAGGGGAATGAAAATAACCCTCTCTGTATCCGTCATTGCTATTTGCTTTGTCTTTGTAAGTTGGGAGCTAGTGTCTCATTTTGTGACCCTAACAGTTCATCATTAGCCCATTTTTTCAATTATCGAGTACTGGTAAAGAGTACATATAATTTATACCTATCATCAAATTATGGGGAGTACCAACCAACCCCCTTCCCTCAGGTTTCAGTCCTGCCAGGCCTACCATAGAGGATCAAATGCAAGAATTAATTTTTATTGATATAAACTTGATGTCTGTGGGGGATAAAATAGTAGAGGAGTAGTTGGTCCTGATTAAAATCCCCAGTGAGTAAACAACATGATCCTAAAATATGAATAACTACAAGTGTTCCAAAAAGTGTTTTAATACATAAATCAATGTTAAATTGTTTTGATGAAATTTTAAACTTTCCTGGCTAAATAGTCATCATTGCTTTACTGTATCAAGTTGTAGATTTTTAAACAAAATTAAAAATGACTCCCCCTACAGGGCAGATAGATATAGATAGCTTTGTAAAAATCCTTTGCAACCAAGGGGCTGGATTACGGACTGTACAAGTGAATATAAAATACAAATACAAAGCTAAATAATTTTGAAATGGGTAAAAACTAAAAACAATTCAAAATTCATAAAATGGCTGCATTATACATGATAAAACTATTTTTCCAATCTATTTGTTCAGCATAAAGGTTGAATAAAAACATGTTTCGTTTTTTGGGAAAATTTATTTTCGTTATGTGCTGGCAAAAGGCTATGTGGTTTGTGGTTGCAATTGTCTTTGATCTCACTAGAAAGGTGTTCTGTTAGTAGTTTGTGTCATTTATAGAGTGTGTTGATGTTGCACATTTCAAGAACAGGCTTTCAAGTGATCCTACTTTTCCTACTATTTCCTACTTTTTTGGCCCTTCTCCTAGTATTCCTACTTTTGTCTTGAAATTCCTACTATTTCCTACTTTTTATATGTCGCAATTTCAACAAATTGTGCAAGGTTGTATTATGTAGGAATAGGGAGTAAGCCTTGCAGGAGTTCAGGGTTAAAGCTTGGACCACATGTTGGGAGGAAGATTTCTTGAGGAACAAATGTTCATCTGGCATGTCCAGTCCAGATGGCTGATACTCTACCAGCAGTGAAAGGCGTCACAGGCAGACTAGAGGCAGGTCATCAGTACTTCTTCAAAGATTTGTAACAAAGGCTAGATTCTTAGTCTTTCTTCTAAGCCCTCAGTTGTCCTACTTTTCTCCTACTTTTCCCCTCGAAATCCTTCTTTTGTCCTACTATTAAGAAAGTTTTGGTCCTACTTTTCTCCTAATTTTCTCCTACTTTTTCACCTGGGTGTGCTTGAAAGCCTGCAAGAGCTTCTTGGTAGCTTAAGACCGAGAAAATTTTCCTCGGGGCACGCCACTGAGTCCTTTTTATTTATATAAAAAGGTTGAAGCAGTGGTTGATGAATTCATTGATTTTGATAATAATAGCTGTTTTGCTGATCCTTACTAGGCTGGTTACAGAGAGGGGCTGGCTGAGGGAGAGAAATCCTTCATACAGGAAGGGTTTCACAAAGGCTACTTACATGGATCAAGAATCAATGCTTATTATTCACAACTGAGAGGAGTTTTATGGTAAGATTTAGAGTTTGACTACAGTACAATAGTATAATTATGTTCTGTTATTTATTTTGGCTTTAATTCCTAATTCTTTATTTAGGACCATACTATTAGTAACTTCAGGGTTCAAAAGCCAAGCATCCCCACTGCAAGTTTTCAGACTGTCAATCAGATATTCAAAAGGTGGCCCAGGCACAAAATCAGTATTTGTATAGAACAAAAAGCAAAATATGATTTTACTTGGTCTGATGTTGGTTTTGGTACTCTGTTGATCTGAGCTGGGTTTTTAGGTTTCTAATCAATTTTAGCACCCTCTGGGTTCACCCATAAGAGAAAGAGAAAGGTTGAAGACTTTGCATTTGACAATTAAATCCATTAAATTCCCTTCCATAGAATTCAAGACAAATAAAGCTTGGAAGGACAATCATACTCATTATTTATCAAGATGTTTTATTAAGATCCAGAAAAATGCCTTGCTCAAGGACACAACACTGTGATCTGACTAGGGCTCAAACTCAAAATCCTATCGAATGTGCTAACTGCTTGGTCACTGCACTGCCGACGAGTTTAGTAAAGGCACATATTAATTCAACTTGTACTTGTTTTCATCTAGTGCTTTTGAGCAGTGTTTGCAGCTGCAAAAATCAAACATTAAACCTGAAAAGAAGAAAACACTGTTGGTGCAGATCAGAAATTTGTTGACAGAGCTGGAACAACAAAGAAAGAAAGTCAATGAAAAAATGCTGTCAGAAGAGAACATACAAATGTTAGATTTTGAAGGGACTGCACAAGTTTGCTCTGAGGAAGAGACAAATAAATCACTAACAGAAAAGTGTTGTAGGCATCAGGAGGAGGAGGCACAAGGAAGGTGTGTGGGGCATAAAAAACAAGGAATATTACAAGAGTGCTGCAAGGAAAAGGGTGAGAACAACGCCCCTGAAGGATGCTGTGTAGAGAAAGGTGAACAGAAGAGAATGAACAATTTTTGTTATGGAGGAAATGATGAAAAGTACACTTCCCCTTGTAATGAATCAATGATTTACAAAAGACTCGAGGATAAATTAAATATCAGAACTAACAGTTCATCAGATGAATATCAGCTTAAGAAATTTATACATACTAAAAGAGTGACAAGCAAGGTCACTGAGTTGTGGTTGAAGAGCTCGAGTATCGCAAGCCAATTAGGACTAGAACAGCAAGAACTTCAAGAGATGAGATGTTTCAAAGATTGGTGAAAGGCAAATCACCAATGCAAGGACAACAGCATGGTGTAAAAACAAACGTCAAATAAATTTATAGATTTTGACCATGTTCTTTTGGAACAGATCACATTGGATAATTGTAGGATTCAATATGAAACAACAGACATATAATTACAAGCACAGGACAGTAATATTTATTTATAATCTTTACTTTCAAAGCTTTCAAGCAGGATCAGCCTTATTTGTAAAACTGAGTTGTAGTTTGTAGTTTATTGCAATAGTGGGGAGTCAGGATGGCCGAGTGGTTAGCGCTCGTGCCTTCCACCACGGTGGACCCGGAATCCTGGTTTCCGCATGTGGGCTGAGATTTGTCGATCTCAATCTGACTCCGAGGGTTTTTCTCCGGGCTCTTCGGTTTTCCTCCCTCAACAAAATCGACACCCAGTTAATTCTATCTGGCTGTGGAGCTGTGCTCCGAGGTCATGCATGGCCGTATAGCAGCAGCAACATGCACCTTAACTCGCTTTTGGTCTGACCTCGTTGAGCAGCGTCCTTCATAATTCAGTCCATGACTGCAAGTAAGGGCAATTAGCTGGCTAGATATTATTATTATTATTATAGACCCACTTAGTGTTTCTTTAAATAAATATTATCTTGACAACCTGGAGCAGGGTGCATGATGCATGATCTACAAGATTAAGTTGATTCACAGGTATCTTGTAGCTAATGCCTCCTTTCTTCCAAAAGGGTTTTTACATGTATATATTGGTGTGGTATAGGTGGTACCAAAATACCCTGGCTTTCTTGTAGAATAACAAACCTGCCTTGTTACAGCATACATAGATTGGGTCCTTTTCTTAACAGCCTGGCATAGTTTTACATGATTTTAATATTATTTTTTACAATGCTTTAAACAGCTACTAGTGTGAAAACCAACATGAACCTTTTAAACATTTTTTATGCCATTCTACAGATTAGAAGGAGAATTAATACTTCTAGCATAATAAATTGTGTAGGAGCTCTGCGAGTGTCTTTATTTTCCTGATGAACTGAGTGAAAAATCTGTTCACTATTAGGGAGTTGCGAATTGCCCTATGACATCAATGACTCAACTCGTACTACAAACATAATGCCAACCATAGGCAAAACACACCCAATGTAATAGTGATAAAACAATGAAAGAAACCCATTTTGGCTCTCTGTATACAATGCAGTTAATTGGGTTGAGTCATTTACATCATATCCAATGTCTGCACTCAATCAAGCATGATGCAAGTGATTTGCTCTTGATTAACGGTGGACAAAAACACACTTCTTATCTTATATCTCTACTTTACAGTTCTGCAAAAAAACCCAGGATCTTGGATTTCTGCATTAAAAGCACTTAAAAATATAACATCATTGGTAAAATGAATGTTCAACTCTCTTCCTGGAAGCAGTAAGAACTATTGTAACTGATGCAGTGCAGAGAATAATGGGTTCTTTAAAACCCTACTGTATATTGTAGAACCAACACACTGTCATTCTTGGTGATCACTGTTTTTGTTCAACCATAAACAATCCAATGGTTGGAGGTTTGAATTGCTAACTACCTCCACATGTTTGAATCTGCCACACACACCGATTGCACTGATGGGTTTAAATGAGACACCAATTTCAAAGGTGACAAAACACAGGAGTATTCTTCATTGCTTGATTTAGTACAGGCATTGAAAAAACAAGATAAACATGTTTCAATGTTGTACAGTACCGAAGTATCAAGTCCATTTGTCACCATTCTAGTAAAGGTACTGTTTAACCTTCTGCATGTGCATTGGCTTTAATTTCAAGCTGAATATCTTCATTCCTTGAGTTCAAAGGCAGGAAATAATGCAGATCCAGGCTTCATTAAGTCTGCCATGAAATAAACTGTCCCTGCTAAACCTGAATGAAGTAACAAAAAAGCCAAAAATATTGGTTACATTAAAGATTAAGTGTTCAAAGACTGATGAAATTTGTACATAAAATTATCTCAAATTTAACAGTAACAAGATTTTTTGCCAAATTTTGAAAGCTCTTGATGTTAACAAAGAGACATCATACAGAAAACTTTCACAACAAGCTAAGTGACAAGCCTAGTGCAAAAACATAGTGACTTTTTATGAAAAAAGCTAAATTCTCCCAATGATTCTGGAGAGGTAAAAGGGAGAATTGAGAAATCAATTCAACTTCATAAAAGCTCATTTACACTGTTTCTGCACTGGACTCTTCAGTCAAACTTTCTTCCAATTAATGTAGATATAAACATTAATTTCAAGTGTCCTCTACCAAGGAATTTCCTCATACCATCAGTGAAACCCCCCTTATGACCATCATTAGTCTATGGAAAAGAGATGGTTGTACAATATGGCAATTAAGATTCTAATTTATCTCTGATGCTAGAACAATCAAGGGCAGCATAAATTGTAGCAGGTTTTGTAATGATTATTTTACCACATTAACATCCTATAAATCTGCCAATAACTCAGAAAAGCAGAGCCTCTGCAAACTTTTCTCTGTGCTACACAATCAAAATCCTGTATGTAAGCTAAAAAGTCTTTGATTTTTAATGAGCTTTTTTATGCCTAATAACTTCACTATTTTTTAAACCCTAAGAACTATAGAATACAGAAAAATGTACCACTAAGTTAAGTCACCATGTTTTTAATTTTTGTGGTTTGAAAAACAATACTGCAAGCCCTCAGAAAATACACTCATGTTCAACAGTTCCTACCTTCAAAAAGTGAGAAAGGCCGATCGGGTATTCGACAACCATGCTTCCCATACTGAAAACACCACTCTGCAAACTTGATTAGAAATGATCAACAGTAATTGCTATACAAGTGATGAAAATGAAAAATATAATGTGCCGAGGTAAAAATGGGCTCTTACAACTGTAGTTATCCATACCTTAGTTGCTCGGTGAAGGTACTTCTGCATCTTTGTCAGTTTGTATAAGCAGAGAAAAGTGTAAGCATTTCCTGCAACACCATGACATATTCCATAACCTTTTCTCAATAGGCCTCGTTCCCAAATGACCTCTCCACATTTGATAGCTGCATCCAGGTAGCAGCTCTCCTTAAACACCTAACAGATTAACATTGAATTACAAAGGGATAAAAAAAATCATCATTGAGGTCATCTTGCATTTGTCAAAATATTGTATAACTTAATTATAGTAATCCTTTCTCAAGCCAAGTGGCCCATAAGGCTGGCACTTATCTCTGGTTTCTGTAGTGTGAAGGGGATAAAAGTCTTTGACTCCTCCTGGACAGGACACTAATCCACCACAGGTTAGCTCCCACCAGAACTGGTACTCATTTATACAGCTGAGTTGGATGGAACAAGTTGTCTAAAGTGTCATGCTCAAGGACACAAAAAAGTGGTCTGAAAAGGGCTCAACTTCACAGCAATAGGATTACAAGTCAAACCCACAAAACAGACAAAAAAACCTGTCATCTGAAAATGTGTCAAACTTAAATGCAAGTGAAAAGGGCTCAACTTCGCAGCAATAGGATTACAAGTCAAACACACAAACCAGACAGATAAACCTGTCATCTGAAAATGTGCCAAACTTAAATGCAAGTGAAAAGGGCTCAACTTCGCAGCAATAGGATGACAAGTCAAACACACAAACCAGACAGATAAACCTGTCATCTGAAAATGTGTCAAGCTTAAATGCAAGTGAAAAGGGCTCAACTTTGCAGCAATAGGATTACAAGTCAAACCCACAAAACAGACAGATAAACCTGTCATCTGAAAATGTGTCAAACTTAAATGCAAGTGAAAAGGGCTCAACTTTGCAGCAATAGGATTACAAGTCAAACACACAAACCAGACAGTTAAACCTGTCATCTGAAAATGTGCCAAACTTAAATGCAAGTAACTTTTTAGAATACATTTAAAGGAACATATTTCTAGCCTGTTTCTGGTAAGTATTGTTCCTAGAACAAAAGGAAAAGACACTGAGTAAAAAATGGGGGAAATTTGTCCCTTCAAAAAAAAGGTTCTGAGGGATATGCAGTTAAAACATAGAGCAACTGCCCATACCTCATAGGATCTAGCCATGAGGTGAACGGCTCCTGGGGCACCATGACACCAGTGAACCAACTTGTCCTGATTGTTCTCAAGGGATGATGGAAAGTTTCCAGAAGAAAATTGCTTTGACATTAAGAAGTCTACACAACCCTTGACAGATTGGAGTTCAGACTGCACTGAGGGGGTTGATGTTGCCTGTAAAGCAATATATGAAACATATCAAAACAAAATACCCCTAAACTACATTGATAAATATTGTTCAAAAATAAAGAAAACAAAAAAGAAAAAAAACAATAAAACTATTATACTGACTTAACATGTTTTCTGCAAAATTTGCAGAGCAGTTAAAGGATGTCTACTACTCCGGTCAATAAATTATTAGCAGACCTGACAGAGCAACTACAGGATGCCCACTAGTCCATATACAGGGGACCTGATGGAACAATTACAGGATGTCTACTAGTTCATTAACAGAGGACCTGACAGAGCAGTTACAGGATGCCAACTAGTCAATTAACAGGAGACCTGAAGAAACAATTACAAGATGCCAACTAGTCCATTAACAGGAGACCTGATGGAGCAATTACAGGATGCCCACTAGTCCATAAACAGGAGAACTGAAGGAACAATTACAGGATGCCTACTAGTCCATTAACAGGAGACTTAATGGCACAACTACAGGATGCCTACTAGTCCATTAACAGGATACCTGATGGAGCAATTACAGGATACCTACTAGTCCATTAACAGCAGACTTAATGGAGCAATTACAGGATGCCCACTAGTCCATTATTAGAAGACCTAACGGAGCAATTACAGGATGCCCACTAGTCCATTAACAGCAGACAAGAAGGAACAAAACAGAGACTCTGAGCTCTGTCTGAAATGCAAAAAATGCAAGTCTTTATTTGAGAAAACCCAAGACTATGACACAGAGAAAAAATAAAAAATATGAGACCTCAAGACATGAAGATACAATGATTAGATTTCGAGAACTAGCATTAAGTTGAAGAGATTTTCATCTTTTAAGGGACCATTTGTGCCCCTAAAACTGCTATTCCTGTCTAAGGCCACCATCTGACACCCAGCAAGGTCATGTTGAACAAACCTGAAGTAACATGTACATGATACCAATGAGTCCATGGGCAGCTCCCACATAGTGCTTTTCATGCCATGTGTACATTAATGGCGAATCACTGTGCTCCTGGTGAGAAAGTTTCTGGCCAGCAGTGAGAATGGCTTTGCAAACCTGGGTAAAAAAAACCGATACTTATCACTGTTTTTTCCAACTAACAAATTTTGGTTTAGTTTTTATGCTTAGTAAAAAAATAATTAGTGATAACAAACTTTCTCATGTTTCAATTTTCTATCAAAAGTCACATCATCTTTGCACTAGACCCTTCATATTTATAGTTGTATCAGGGTATCTCTTGTACAAAATAAATATGGTTTTTCATATGTATATAGGGTCTAGGTTGAGTCAGGGTGTATTAGAAAGTGGGCTGGGATGGGATATGTTGCTAGGGGAGGAAGTGTTCTTTTTTCTTCTTGTTACAGTCATTACTTATAAGGTCATTAATTTTACTGGTTCAGTTTTCTCTGTTTTTGAGGATTTCAAACTTAACATTCAGAATAAAGAAACATACCTCAAAATCCCTTTTTTAAGGTGGATGCTTAACCTATATGTGTCTTACTAATAGTAAAAGTTTGAACACTTTTTTTGGACCAGCACAAAACACACTACATACATCTGCATGTACCTTGTCTATCACAGATGAATTAATCTTTTCCTTCCCCAAATTGGACTGGACATAAAGCAAGGAGTACAGATAACCTGCTCGACCATATAAAACTTCATTGGGAACAGAGCTGTCATGGCAAACTTGGTCAGTCAAACCAAGAAGGAGTGACAAACAATTCTCACTTTTTTCAAGACTCCCCAGCATGTAGTACAAAACAGTCGACACAGCAAGCACTCCTAAAAATGAAATTAGTTTGAATATACACATTAGTATTATTTCTCAAATATGACTGCAGCCTAGAACAATCAAAGATGTTGGCTTGGTGGTCAAATAGGATTTTAATATCGAGACACCTCAATGTGACAAAAAAAAATTGAAAAGTTCAATTCTTGACAAAAATCCACTTATATTCAAAACTAAAAGTGCTTGTGGAAATGTTTTCGAATGATTAAAACATTGATTTCATAGCTATAGACTTCTTATGTTTTTTTCTATTAAATTGTAGTTGTGGCTTGGATTATATGAATTCCGAGTACCAATTAAGTTTTTTATATGTATAACAGCTATAGTTCAATGCTGAATCGATACGATAGACATAAACACTACAGTGGATAGTTACAACTGCTATAATTTCAGGTTATAATTTTTTGGTGAATGAATACAACATGATATGACACAGCTGTGATGTTTTCTGCAGTCACATATGTTGTACATTATTACATACATTTCTGACATTTTCAGCTTTTGATGACAGTATTTGACATCATTATAATTGTATTATTGTATAGAAATACAATAAAGAGTAGGATTTCTATGCTAAAACCCTGGTTCTTGGTTGATATGTATGTATATATATGAAAAGCACATCAGTCTCCAAAAACAGGTTAATTACAATCCAATAAACTTGAGAAAAAGTCATAACAAGGTTTGATGGGAAATGGATGAAAGGTTAAGAGAAACACAGATGATTTCTCAATCAAAATCAATGTGGATCCTTTCTACCCCTGCCTGTCTGGATAACGACAGGGTTAATAGTACAAGTACTACAAATATAAAAGTATATGGAATATTTTTTTGCTTTTTCAATTAAACAAAAATATCAAAAACCATTTTACAGAAAGCTGAGTTCTTGCGTTTTTTTTACAATCAATATCACTGTTAGTATTAATCAAATATATAGTACTTAGAGTTTCTTTCATCACTGGATAATGTTGTTAAATATATTCTAAAATCTTTTCAACTGATTTTCTTTTGTCTGAGATAACTAAATTGTTGTATTTTAATAACTGAACCAATCTCACAGTACCTGCATCACCACAGCAGAATGTAACTCTTTTCCCTTTTAGCTTGCGTAATGTGGGCTCCACAATTTGGAGTGCTTTGTGTAAGTAGTGTTGCCTTGAATTGACAGAGTCATCTTCATCTTTGAAAATCGTTGATGCAAGATGAACGTATAGCAGAGCCATACCTACAGACTCAAACATAACCACTCTAGTGTTAATTATTCTCTTGTAAATCAGATAAAAGCAAAGAAACTTATATATTAGTTAATTTCTTCTTACAAAGAAACGAATTAGAGGATTTTACATGGCTGCCCGGCGATACAAGCCCCTGGGGGGTACTCCCTATATTGGGATGGTAGGTATATCTGACCATCATATTTTTAGGGGTTATGAAAAGAAATCCTGTGGTAAACCTAGATTCTGGTATTTTTTAGGGTTGAAAAACCCCAAGCTGTTACTCTGCTTGCAGTCCCGTGTTTTAGCAAACGTGCACACTGATAAGAAGTTAACAAAAAAGTCCTTTGACGAATGTTCTGTGACGTGCATGCCTTTATTCACTGCACATCATGAGGAACTTTTTCGTCGATCAGCTATCTATCAAGGGAAAATTGGTATTTTTTAGGGTAATTTTAAAACCGAGAGGTATTTTTAGGGGGGAAATTTTTTATCCCTTGGTATTTTTAGGGTATTTTTGGGACTTTTTCGATAGTCATCCCTACCCTATTGACCCTGAAGTACCCCCCCCTGGGTACAAACTTATCTTCAAGTGCTGAAAGTGTCTCTCATGAGTGAGGGAAGTGAATGAAAAAGATGAATTTGTTTATCCAAGTGGCCATGTAATGTTCTGTTCAATAGATTTATACTAATTAAAGTCCTACTTAAAACATAACATTTTTTTAAAAAAAATCAGCCATGCGCCTATGTGGAATCTCTCTTGTAATTGCCTAGTCATGCGTATTAGTATAAACCATGGTGACACAATACAACACAAAACAAACTTTATTGGGACTCCTTTACAAAGGCTTTTCAGCCACAATATACTATCTACCTATCTAATAATAGATAGGTAGATATTATATTATTACTTTATTTTAACATATTATGTTAAAATAAAGTAAACAGATAAAAAGAAAATAAAAATAAAAATTGAAAAATAAAATAATTAGAAATCAGTCACTCTCTGCTAAAAATTTTCTTAAAAAGGCCATGCATTGAAGGTCCTTTCCCAGCTTATTCCATTCGCTGACACCCCGATAACTAAAAGCTCTCTGCCCCGTTGATAGTCTGCAGCGTGAAACACACCCTCACATGTGAAAATATAACTGTGTGGTGAAGATATGACTTTTTAGTAAAAGGAAAAATCTTGGTATTTTGATTTACTAGTATCTATAATAAATAACACAAACGCGACTCTATAAGTAGCTTAAGAGTAATATCTACCTGTTGTCCCAGTATAAACACTATAGTCATGGTTGTCACTACCACTCTTAAAACCATCTTCACATCTTCTTAGTAACTCTTTCACTTGGTTCTTAAGTTCTGACTGGAAAGGTTCAGCAATCTGTATTACGCCCATACAAATGGTTAAGTGTTCAGTACAAGAACTCTAACAGACATCAAAAACATTATTGTGTAAAAATTCAATTAACCATTACATATTTCATTACATAAAAGTATTCACCTGAGAGATCCCTGTTTACATGCACAAATAACAAATAAATATTATACATCATAATGTCAGTATATAAACCATCTGCCCTCACTCTGCCCAATACGGAATGTTTTCTCCCAACCAGCCATAATATTTTATTTTATAATATTTTAATTGTACCTTAGTTTTAAAAATTATAGACAGAGAGATGCTATGTATTAAATTCCACTAAGCTTGTTATTCTATAAGTGCAAACATTTGATGAGCAACATGATATTCTTATGCTTGGGCCAAAGTACAATCTCAAAAAGTGCAAAATTAATCAGTAATCAGTGATTGCCTAATTAACCAATCAAAACAAAACATTAGTTAAATAAGCAATGTGAGGGGCAGTTGGAACACTTGAGTCCAATAACTTGTGTGTATCATGACACTAAACTCGCATAAGATTTTCTTTTACCATTGACTCAGTGCCATAGCTGAGACGAATTTTCTTTTGGGGGGAGGGGGGTTGGGTTAACTTGGTTGAGTAAGCTGATGATTACCATAGTTATTCACTTTAAGCTGAACCATTTTTTCAATAAATTTTAAAGCTTGAATGCAAAGTCAGGTTAAGTCTGGGTTAAGGCTTAAAACAGAGTTTTTCAGAAGAAAGAAATAAGTGTTCTCAAAAACTAAACTTGACAGAAGTGTGTTCATTGCATCTCTCTAAAATAGGGGTTGCAGCTTAATAGTGAGTGCCACTTAAAAGTGAATTTATGGTAAGTTGTGGGTTGGGGGTATGTTGTAAAATTAATTTATACACACTGTTATATTAATAATTTATCATTGAGGGAGGATGCAAGGTCATCCTCCCCCCTCCACCAACCTTTACCCCTCCCCCCCTATCTATGACACTGTTATTTTTTGTTTTTTTCTAAGTGTGTTAATTTGTTTGTTTATTCTTAGTTAACACTAAATCTAGCAAACACTGTTCACTGAACCTTTCCATCTGGGCCAATCAGGTTTCTTTCTTCATCATAATCACAAAAAGTGTTCTCAAAGTGTCTCTTTTCTCTCCTTCCATCCATTAATGAAGAACTCCTTAGGTTTTAGTTCTTGTGTTTCCTTTCAAGGTAATTATTTGAGAGACAATCAAACATACCAGGCAATCACAATATTTACTAAACAATATTTAATTAACAGTTGGTTACCCAACTGTTGTATTACAAGTTTACTACGTAAGCATTTTCGAATAGAGCCTACCCTTCTTTAACGAAGATTACTGTAATAGATGGGACCAACAGCTTAGCACCCCTGTCTATGGACAATGAGGCGAAACCAAATAAGACCACACAGATGTTCAACCCTCAACAAGAATGGGGGTTTAACCCTTGGCCTTACGCTTGGCAGTCACTTTTGAGCCAAGCAAGCACACTAAAATTAAGAATAAATGTAATCTTAGTTCTAAAAAAATCCAAAGCAAATAGACCTTTTCAAAAACGACAGTGATATTATCAGCCTGTTTAGCTTCGTTTTGGGTATCATAATGTTAACTAGGCTAGCATTTCGATAAGGCTAACTTGAATGCACCCAAAAGAGTAATAAAATCACCACCAATAATAATGGCACCATGTTTGAAAATTAACGGTCAATGCCAGGAAGAATCGTATATCGTTTGCATGCGCTGAGCGAAAAGAACCCGCAAAAAGCGAATTGAAGGTTTTGAACGTGTGCAGTATATATCTAATATGATTGGCCAAATATAGCTCAACAACAAGAGTGAGAGAAAATTACATTGCAGCTACTTGGAGCATAAGTGTGCTTGAACGTCGAGATGTTGGTGGTTGCATGGCAAGCAAAATTTATTTTCCAAAATACAAAAATGCAAGAACCATGCGCCAAGCATTTATCTAGAATAATAAATATGCCAAATTTTACGCTGAGGCCTCTCACAGCGCGCTTACACTCATACCGGTCTCATACACCTTTTTCTATACATAACACTACTTCTGTTTTCTATAAATTCGTATGACTTCCTTCTTTTAAGAGAATAGAGGGCCTGCAGGCTGCACGATTGAAGTTTAAAAAATGCTTTCCTCAGTTAGTTCAGATATAATATTTTTTTTTGTATTGTAATGTATTCACTTTAACGGATCAACAACTACCTAGATTCAAAGCAAATTGCAAAAAGACCACTTACCTTAGTGCCTAAAAAGGCAAATATAACGCTTGAAATTGAATGAAATCTTCATTGGTCAATACCCGACCGTCTGCTCGCACCTCAACCTGGAAAACGTCCTAACGTCACCACAGGCAGCCCAAGCTCAAGTTCCGAATATTATGAACTGAGACAAGGTAAGGTCGAAGGAGGTTTTGATAATCGTGTTGAAATTATAGAAGTTCATTGCTTTAAGGGTATTAAAGTTTGCTCACCTCTTTTGCCTGATTTGTCTATTGTTTCTGAAGAGAAAAGTTCGCTTGTGATATGCAAATCAAACGGCAGCGGCAGATGAAGCATGAACTGATAAACCACACAGACGAGGTGAGCAAACTGTACATTAACTGTATTACACATTACCCTTAAATCGATGAAATTTCTGTAATTTCAACACGATTTTCAAAACCTTTATCAAGGCCTAGGTCGCAGGGGAAGGGAGGATGAGGGGTCGAGCTGTCCCCCCCCCAACTTACTTTTTATTCCCATTCAACAAGAATGAAAGTCTGTCTAAAAATAATTTGAAATCGTCGCCAAAAATTTTGATATTGACCCATCAAACATCTTTCAAAGTAACCCCAGAACTGAAGCAGAATTGGCAACCTCGTACCCAGGCAAAATGAGGTTGCAGAATCGGCATTTCAGCCAGCATAGTTTGCCAAAAATTTCCTGGGTTAGAGACCCTGGACCCTCCTGGAACCCCCAGGCCCCCATTTAATACGAGCTTCCATCGGCCCTGTCCTAATACCGTAAGTGACCAAGTTAGCGCTGCGACGCAGTCGCTTATTTCAAAACTGTACTTAGCTTTGGGGTACTGCCCTCAGTTCAGGCTGCAGCGCTTATTTAGCAGCGGCGCTATTTTCTAAACCGCTAAAAACAAAATAAAACGAAATAAACTCAACTTCAAAGTCAATTTGTAAATGTTCTGCAGCTTCATTCAAATATGCAAATGTTAATGATGCAGTGCAAAAAGTAATAACGACGAAATAAATACAAGTTAAAAGTAAAGAGAAGAGAAAGCGCGAGGTGGAACTGTTAGACCCTGCAAGGTCCACAGCAGTCACTGTAAATCAAAGACAAGCTAAAATTTAAAACGCAGATCTTAATTTACCAATTTCCCTCTATAACAGCAATGGTTTTGTGCGCAATAGCTTTCTAACACGAAGTACCGTAAAACGCTCTAAAATAAGCCCTCCCCCCCCCAACATAAACAGGGTTTGCCACTTTTTGCTGGATGTAAAATTCAAGGACTTTTCCAGGACTTTTCAGGACCTTTTCAAGCAAATCCAGGACCTTGTCTATCAAATGAGTGACACCTTAAATGAATGTGGATTGGCTGAATCCTAACAATGGAAAACAACCAATAACAGATCGCTTTAAAAAAAGGCTTTGACATCAAAATTATTATAACAAACAGCTTATTTTTATTAAATTTGGAAGTGAAGAAAGAAAGTTTTTGCCAATTCCTGGATTTTCAAGGACAACGGCAACCCTGCATAAAGGCGAAGAAGCTAAAACTTAAGGCGTATTGTGTCAAAAGTACGTTGTACAGTGCTTTGGTACAAGTGACACTATCTTCATTTTTTTTCTCTACCACAATCTCTGTCTTTCTGTTTTCTTCTCTGTTTCTTTTCTGTGGTTATTATCTTCAAGCTTTCGGCAGTCCTGCCCTCTGCAGGTGAATTCCACATCAAGAACATTGCAAGGTACAAGTAACAGCTTTTAAGCGATGATATTCCGCTCCTTCGTTTTGATATTTCTACAACAGGCCTTCTTTTAATTTTTCAAAACGTTAAAAGCCTGTTTTTTTAACCCGCGCCACACACGCGGAGTCGCCAAATGCCGTGCAGTTCAGCATCGAGATTACCAGAACGGGCTAGCCCAAGTACAGGTAGCCCATGCTAGCGCTCCCGCCATACGTCACGATACATGTATGTTTTGTATCTTATCGTTCCATAGAAATTTCTGCTTATTCATACCAATGTGCAAACATTTATGCGATGTGATACGACTGACAGAGCCTTAATTCCCTTGGTCGACTCAGCTGTGCATATTAATTTTGAATATTAACTGTGAATACCAAAGTGTACGACACAATCTAAAATTGCTCGTAAATTCTCTCAAAATTCAGAAATCAAAAATCTAACTGTCAATCGACGATAAAATATCCCTTAGAGTCGCTATGGGAAGTTTTCTCCCAATCTGATACAAATTGACGTGCCTTACTTAGTTTTTTTTTTAAAAACTTTGCCCCTCAACGAGATTAGCAGCATTTGGGAACCAGCTGGTCCAAAAATTCGGTTGGCGTTCAAAAACCGTAATGGGAACGTGAACTCCCTGTGGCTTGAGGCCATCAATATAAATAAGGTTGTTGGTAAACAATCGTTGGTTAGACTATCAAGGACTGAAATTTACTAGGAATTCATACCGCTGCTACATTTAACTTGCGTTTGTGCTCAAACGTGTTTTGATTCATCAAAATGGAAACTTCAGACTGTGTTCTGTTTACAAATTATCTGCATGCAACAGAAAAATGATAGCGGCTGGAATGACTATTATAATAGTTAAAAGGGTGAAAGTTTGGACTCCCTCTGAACTGGACACAAATCCAACGCAGGTTAGCCCCCAGCAGAAGCTGGTAATCGTATATACCTACCTACCTTTCTATTAGTATCTGGTTCTCATATTTTCTTCTTGTTTTTGTTTATTTATAGATCACTGATTCTTCCTTATCTCTCATATGGGATAGTTGTCTGGGGACAAGCTGCCCAATCAAATCTCG